>VMDO01010692.1:15666-70575 GCA_007922755.1 Pedetes capensis | reverse complement strand
GAGATTTCACCTTACACCAGTAAGAATGGCCAAGATCAATAAAACAAACAACAACAAATGCTGGCGAGGTTGCGGGGAAAAGGGAACACTTTTACATTGTTGGTGGAGCTGTAAATTGGTGCAACCACTGTGGAAATCAATATGGAGGTACCTCAAAAAACTAAAAATAGATCTACCATATGACCCAGCTATAACACTACTAGGAATTTACCCAAAGGGAGATGGGTCATCATACCACAGAGACACCTGCATCTCCATGTTCAATGCAGCCCTTTTCACAATAGCAAAGATATGGAATCAACCAAAGTGCCCTTCAACAGAAGAATGGATAAAAAAACTATGGTATATATACACAATGGAATACTACTCAGCAATCAAGAAAAATGAAATAAGGTCATTTTAAGCAAAATGGATGGAATTAGAGAAAATTATTTTAAGTGAACGAACACGAGCTCAGAAAGAGAAATAACACATATTCTCACGCATAGGAGGGAGCTGATTCAAAATTACAAGAAGGAAAAATCCTACTCAAAGTTCAGATCATAATAAAAGGGGGGGAGGGAAGATAAGAATGATGTCCATATAAATGGACTAGAAATCACATGTAGTTGTTCTAACAAGATAGAAACAAGGACCACTACAGGAAAAGTTTCTATCTTAAACAGAACTGGAACCCAAGGACATATAGAAAAATACTACTAAGTAAAAGATAGAGAAGACTTGGATGGGAAACTTAGATGGGAAGGGGGGAGAGGGGAAGCATAGGGGAGGGTAAGGGGAAACCTATATGAATAATGTTTATCAGATTGCATATATGAAAATTGTCACAATGAAAAGAATGTCAAAATGAATCACATTATGATGTACATTAAAAATTTCTAATAAAAAAAGATATAATGGGCATGGTACGAGTGAGGTAATGCTATCAGTAGTGAGGATCATTTATTTTAGATTTCTTTAGTTCACAATTTCCAGAAAAATTGGATAGAATGTGAGCTAAGGAGAGAAATCTAGGAGGGCTCCAAGAGTTACTTCCTGAGCAAACTCTAATCCTAAATCCAGATACAAAGACATAACCAAATTTGAGGTGACTGTCATAACTATAATTTATTTGTTGGATGTGAAAAAGTATGGATCTGGGTATGAATAAGGAAAATATTCTTTCACTCAGTCACAGAATGATATGGACATGGATAAATTAATTAACTATGAGTTTTAGTTTTCTTATCTGAAAAGGAACCATGATAATGCCTGACTTTTAGGCCAATGAGACTTAAGATTACTAGAACATGCAAGTTATTTAGTATAGAGCCCAACAATTAAAAAAATGTTCAGTAAACATTTTTGAAAAATATTTTATATTAGTCCATTTTTGCATATCAAACTGTACCAAGTACACACACACTGATGGACAATTAAGAGTTACTATAAAAGAATGCTTGTCCAATCACTGGGGAAAGGGCTGCCCCTAGGGAGGAGATCCACAACCATTGGCAAGGTAGCTACCTTCAGTTAGAAAGCAAGTTTCAGAGAGGGATGTGATGGTTAATTTTGTGTGTCAACATGACTGGGCTAATGGATACCCAGACAATTGGTAAAATATTATTTCTGGATGTGGCTATGAGGATGTTTCTGAAAGAGATCCACAATTCAATTGGTGGACTGAAACAATATGATCCACTGAGGGTCTGAGTAAAACAAAAAGTCAGTGTACAGGAAGACCTCACTCTTTGTTTGAGCTGACATCCATCTTCTCCTGCACTTGGGACATCAGTTCTCCTAGGGTTTGGGCCTTTGGACTGGGACCAGGATTTATATCCTCCACCTCCTATGTCCAGTTCTGAAGCCTTTAGACTTAGACTGAATTGCACCACAGGCTCTCCTAGTTCTCTAGCTTGGGGGTGGCAGATGGCTCCATCTGCATTATGGAGATTGGCTCTACAATTAAATGAACCAAGTCTTACAATATATCTCTCCCTGGCACTCCTTCTCTCTTTCTCCATCAATTCTCTTGGTTCTGTGTCTCTGGAAAACCTGACTAATTACATGGTTGTAGCTGTAAGCAATCAGTAGTCAACATTTCCAATATTTGGGAGGATAATTTCATTGGACTCAAGGAGCTCCTGTGGGTGAAAAATCACAAAATCCATTATATTGCTTGAAATGCTATGGTCACCTTTATTAGACCAGGTTCTCTTCTAGTTTACTTACTGAAAGTGAATATTTAGAGTATTTTATTGCTCCATTTATGCCTGGGGCAGTCAGGTAAGCAGAGAGACTTGCTCAGCATCTTTTTCAAGTTGATTCTTGCTAGATACTTGATTTGAGGTTAATTTTTAGACCAATCTTCTGTGAACATGAGGAATAAGTGGCTTATCAAATGTTATAATTGGTTTTATTAAACCTAATATTTGTTAAGCGTCCCGTTTTATTGGCTAGTTGAAGACTTCTCAGGTGTGATTTTTATTAATTATACATACATAATTAATTATGATTAGTCACACTTATAAAGCAGACAGAATATCAGAAACGGCAGAATTGACATGGATTACCAAGGCCCAAATGAAGTCCTTGTTGAGAGGGTTAAGTTCTTTATTCTAAGGCTGAGTGTGTAGCTTAATGATGACATCCATGCTTAACATGCTCCAAGGCCTTTGATTCAATCTCCAGCACAAACACAGAAACAAAAAACTTTAAGATGTTACCACCAGGCTGTGGTGGCACACACCAGTAATCCCAGTGACTCGGAAGGTGGAAGCAGGAAGATCACAAGTTCAAGTCCAGACACAGCCTGTGTAATTTAGTGAGACTATCTCAAGACATGGGAGAAGGACCTGGCAATCCACTCCCAAGGCAATCCCGAAACAGTCAGCCATTAAAAACACTGTGAAGGTCACTATGAGTCGGATACTGACTAGATGGCACCTAACAACAACAACAAGAACATCTCAAGACAAAATAAATAAATAAATAAATAGATAAGTAAATAAAAAAACTAGGTGCAGCTCAGTGGTAGAACACTTGCAAATATAATGTGCAAGGCCCTAGGTTCAGCCTGCCAGTATCACACCCACACCCCCCCCCACACACACACCAAAAAAAAAAAAAAAGAAAGGAAAAAAAAGAAAAATCTAGTTACTAAAAAAAGAAAGTTAAAATTCTCAAATACAGATAATTCTTTTACTAATTAATGTTAAGACCTATTTCATAACCCTGTGTTACTTTTCTCATTGCTGTGATAAAACACCTGATATAAACAAATAAGGACAGATTTATTGTGGCTCACAGTATCAGAGGGTTCACTCCAACACTGCTTCACACTTGGCCCCATGCACTTAGGCAGAAAATTATGGTACCAGGAGCTTGTGGTGAAGGATATTCTTTGCCTCATAGTGGACAGAAAGCAGAAAAAGAACAGCAAGGAGCCAGGGACAAGACACACCCAATGACCTGCCCCACTTCCTCCAGCTGGGTCCCACCTCCTGCAGTTTCCAGAATCTCACAGAAACAATGCCACCAGGTGGGGACCAAGCCTCTAAAATCTGAACCTTTTAGGGGAATCCTTCACATCCAAACCAGAAGACTCTGTAAACTGACACACAGTGATATTAGCAGGAGACTGGAGATGCTAAGAAATTTACAATGAACTCTTTCTATTTATAACATTTACCAAGGCATGGGACTGATGTCTGCCCAAAATACTGTATCATCTGTGGAAGTAATCCTACTAAAGTTTGGAAACAATTTACTCTGACATGGCAATTCCACCTTATTTGCCTAGAAGGTGAAAGTGAGAGCAAGTATTTTCTTGACTGTACTTAGAAAGGCATTCGGCATGACACAGAATTGGTGTCTTTCCACCCTCTCCGCCCCCCTCCACTTGTATTTGCAGAGAAAGGGAGGGGGATGAAGGTGTAACCTAAGAGTGTCAACTGTTACTTATTGAACAAGAACCTGCATATACCATGTCAGTGATGTCATTAATCATTCTCTGGTCTAAAAAAAAGGTTGTTCATGTTGAAATTTTGATTTATGTGTGTTCTTGCATTATCTCCTAGACCCTAGCCACTTGCCAGTATGCACACTGTAATGAATTTGGCATTCGTGTAGGACTTTCAACATTAAATGATGAATCCCTCTAGAACATCTTCTTGTATCACTATATCCTGCTCAGATTTTAAGAAGGGAAAATAGAGATAATGCATAATTTCACTAAACCTGTATATCAAGTTAGTAAAGTAGAGGAATGGGAATAATTGCATTCAACCATTATACTATAGAATCACTAAATGAACCTCACTAAGACATCGGATGATCTAAAGAACTAATGATTCCAGACTTATCAAGGAAATTAGGAGGGTGGATTGATCTTCAAAGGGGTTTTCCTTTTTTATTTATTCTTCTCCATATTATCCAATGTTTCTTGTGGCTTAGTCATTATCCTCCAGCTAGTCTCATATTCACTGAAAGATTGACTTCTTAATGAATCACAACTGTGAATTTAAACTTCATTTTTTAAAATGTTAATATGCTAAATTTTAGAATACATTTTTTTCTTGTTTATAAAAGTATATCTTTGATGATAGAGTTAAAATTTGCTCCAATATTGTGTAAAAATGGCTTGTACTTGTTCTATGTGGATCTGATGACAAAATACCAATAAACATAACTATATGTTGGAAACTTTGCAAAGTTATGCTGTGAACCAAAATGTTCTAGAAATCTATGTGAGGATGGTATCTGTGGAGATACTAAAATAGATTTTTCTCAAAAAAAAAAATAGGCAAACTTTTTCCAAGCTAGTAAAGCACCCTGTGTTTTGTTAGGTGCCCTGGAGTTGGGTCTGACTCATAGCGACCCTTATAGGGTCTTCAATGGCTGACTGTTTCAGGATTGTTTCAAGATTGGATTGCCAAGTCCTTCTCCCACTTTTGCAGTACTTGGATGAAACCTGGGTCATCAGAGAGAGCAGAGCAGCACTCTACCAACTGGGCCAGCCCTGAAGTACCCTGTAGTGTGGAAAAAAGAAATTTATAGTCATAGTGGTTAGAATAAAGAACATGGAATTTTAAATGGAAGAAATGGATATACGTACTCCTGGAGCATATACTGAACTAGATCAATCTGCGATTGGTTTTGACTACTGTAGTTCCATGGAGAAAACTCAAGATCCAATACACTTAGAGAGAGTTGAACATATGAAGCAGGCACTCTAGAGGACCTAGCTCTCAGGATAACTATGGGCAAAACAAAACAAAAATAAACAAGAAAAACAGAAACATTGTAATTCTTTGTGAAGATAAGGAAGAGTACGTGGTATTTAGTAGAGTATGAGAAAACACTTTTTATAATATCCCAAAGAAGCCGTGATTATGGGCTGGTCCTCACATAGATATGTAGCCTGTTCACACCAGATGAGGTTCAAATAAACATGAAGACTTTTCTTGCATTGTGGTTGTACTAGATTAGTAGTAGCACCCTCTACTATGTAAATACTCCAGAGGAAGCCTTTATTTGTATTTTAGGTCTAAAAATATCTTTTCAAATAATTTCATGAGGGCAGTAGCAATTCATAGTAAAACTGGGAATTATGAACAAAAGGTATCTGAATGATAAATAGGAGAAATACACTCAAAAGATACATAATGTAGTCGAAGATATATTGTTAGAGATAATAGAATTTCTGGAATTCATGAAATACATTAATGTACAATCCAGATTCAAAAAGTCAGCAAATATAAAGCAAAATCAAAAAGAGAAACTCAGCCCAGCATGGTGGCTCACACATACAATCCCAGTGACTCAGGAGGCGGAGGCCAAAGGAGTGCATGTTCCAGGCTGTAGGCAGCCTGTGTAAGTTAGCAAGACCCCATCTCACAAAAAGTGAAAAAGGGGCTGGGCTTATAGCTTAGTGGTAGAGCACTTGTAAAACATGCCTGAGACTCAGGTTAAAGGCCTTGCTACTGGGGGAAAAAAAACTCTCTTAGATTATAGTGAAACTGAAGAATATTAACACAAATAGAATGAATTTTAAAACAACTAGAGAATAAGAGCCTGCAGCCATAGCCCTGTGGCATCCGATCTCCTCAGATCTCGGAAGCTAAGCAGAGTCGGGCCTGGTTAGTACTTGAATGGGAGACTTCCTGGGAACACCAGGTGCTGTAGGCCTGGGGGATGGACCCAGCAACCCATTCCCCAAAATCAATCTGCCATTGAAAACCCTATGAATAGCAGAGAAGCATTGACATCAGTGTTTCACCTGTTGTATGTAGGGTAGCAATGAGTCAGATACTGGCTTGACGGCACCTAGTAACAAGAACAAGAGAACAAGAGCAGATGTTTTCAACAGACTGCTATCAAAGCTGAGTTGGGTAGTGTATACCTATAATTCCAGCATTAAGGAGGCTGAGGCAGGAGGATCAGGAACTTGAATCCAGCCTGGGTTATAAAGTGAGACCCTGTCTTAAATATTAAAAATAAAATAAAAAGTTAAAGACTGGTGGCAAATATAGAATTATGACATAAAAGGAAAGAAAAAAGACAAGAAGAAACAGATCAGGTGGTGCACACACAAAAGATAAAATAGAATCAGTAGTTATATTACATTTAAAGAAACCTTTAAAATGAAAGTTGTGTGACTAGATTAAATACCATTCCATAATATTCATGAGTCACATCTATTTTAGAAATAGAAATAGTGAGTAAAAAAGGATAAAGAATATATGCTAAGCAAAATACTCATTTAGTAAAATTAATATGATTGCATTACTGTCAGTACCAAAGAGTTTTTTTTTTTTTTTTCAGTAATGGAAGTTGAACCCAGGGCCTCACACTTGCATGCTTTGCAAGTGCTGGACCACTGAGCTACACCCTCAGATAATTTTTTTTCTCACTTTTTGAGAAAGGGTCTCGCTAAATTACACAGACTGCCTCTGGTCTCGAATTTGCGATCCTCCTTCCTCCACCTCTCAAACCGCTGGGATTACAGGCGTGCACCACCGCGCCCGGCAAGTACCAAATAGATCTTAAGATCAAATATTTTTTGACTGATCAAGAAAATATAACACATATTAATTGTGGAAATATGTGACATTAACATAAAAATTCAAGGGGAAATGTAATGATAGTTTTTAAAATACTTTTCTCAGTAAATGGTAGGAAGGACAGTCACATAAAGTTATTGAAGATATAGAAAATTTACATAACAAAATCCAAACATAAACAGATATTTCTATTACTATCTCTATATAGTTATAAAATGTGTGATCTAGAGATATGGAGAATTTTTAAATTAAAAAGGTTATTATATTAAAAACATGTTACTATTGTTTTTGTTGATTTTAGGTGCCATCGAGTCATCTCCGACTCACAGCGACCCTTATAGGGTTTTCAATGGCTGATTGTTCCGGGATTGCTTCAGGAGTGGATTGCCACGTCCGTCTCCCAACCATTGTTTTTAAGTGCTGTTAAGTCAAGTCCAACTCATAGCAACTCTATACACGGGAGAATGAAGCATGACCATTAACATTACCATTAATCCCTTCAAAATTCTCCCCCTGGCTTTGAACACATTTATTCCTTCAATCTTCCCCCTTTCCGAAGGAGTCCTGGAAGTCTTTTGCTAGTGTCTTTAGTTGTGCTGTGGTGGCTGTCTTGATGTCCTGAATCCATTCAAAACATAAACCTTTCATGGTCGTTTTGACTTTGGTGAAAATCCACAAGTTGCATGGTGCCAGATATGGTGAATGAGGTGGATGAGGACACACTATAATATCTTTTATTTGACAGAAATTACCATACCAGAAGCTATATGTGACATGGAGAATTGTCATGATGGTGGACGAAACTAAAGATGCTCTTGAAAGAGGAATTCCAGAACTGCTTCAGAAACAATGGGATATGTCTGTTCAAAGCTAGAAGAAGAATTTTGAGGATAGTAAAGGGCAATGTATCTTTTGCTGTGATAATTTTTCTAATTTAAAAATTCACCATATTTTGTGATCACACCTCATGTCTATAAATAATATACATATAGGTAATAAAAAGATGTCAATATATTTTAATATCCATATACCCATATATATATATATATATATATATATATATATATATACATATATACATATTCATGTGTATGTGTGTGTGTGTGTATGAACACATACATAATAGGTCTTATCACATTGAAAATGAATGTGCACCTGGCTCATGCCATAGTATTTTCAGTTGCATCATATGCTTGTGAAAGCTGGATGTTGAATAAGAGAGAGGAGAAGAATTGATACTTTTGAACTATGGTTCTGATAACTAAAATTGAATATACCATGGACTGCCAAGACAATCAAAAGATTGGTCCTAGAAGAAGTGCAATCAGAGTGATCCTTGGAAGCAAGGTTGGCTAGATAGAGTTTGACATATTTTGAACATGTTGTTAAGGAGAGACCAATCCCTAGAAAAGGAACCATATTTGGGACAGTGGTGGGTCAACAAAATTAAGGAAGATCCTCAGCTAGATGGAATGACACAGTGGCTACAACAAAGGGCTTAAACATAAAAAATATTGTATGCCTGGCACAGAACCAGTTATTGTTTCATTCTATTGTACATGTGGTTGCAATGAGTTGGACCCAACTTGATGGCACCTAAGAGCAACAATCTGTTAACTGGAGTTATATAATAGTTTTAAGCACACTTGGAACTGTTATCAAAATTGACCTTTTTCTGGGCCACAAATTCAATCTTCCTAATATTTGAGGACAAGAAAAAGGGTAATTAAGCTAAACTTAAACACAAAAAATATAGCTAGAAAAAAGTCTCTATTTATTTGGAAATCAGATACTTAGACTTTCATATAATCTTTGTGTTAAAGAGGAAAGTAGGGAAAATTAATTGAATGTTAATAATATTGGAAACTTTAGCTCATATCAAAACTTATGGAGGGCAGCTAAAGTGAAGCAAAGAAGGTAGTTTTATATACATATTCATAATTTTATGTTTATCTATAGTTTTTAATATTTTTGTATGTGAAGTTACATATTTGTAAATAGAAAGAACTAGAAATTAATGAGCTACAAATCCATCTTATGCAGTAGAAATAGAAAAAGCAAAATCCAAAATAGAAGCAGAAATTATTGCAATAGAAAATATACAATAAAGGTGACCAGAAAAGCCAAAAGTTGCTTTTACAAAGACTACTTAAATTGGTTATCCCTCAGATTAGACTGATTACAATAAAAGAGATAAGTCTCACATAAATGTTATCAGGAAATAAACAGGGGTATGTCTCCATACCTTAGAATTATTAAGCAGATATTTTTAGATAATATGAGCAACCCTGTAATAATAGACTTATACATTTAGATAAAATAGATAAATTTCTGGAGATAATCACTCAAAAGAGACTCCAGAAGGAAAGGAATATGTAAATAGTATATACATAAACATTAAGAAATTAAATCATTAAACAAATGCCTTCTCACAAAGAAACTCCAGTCCTGGATGGCTTTATTAATAGGTTCTGCCAAACATTCAAAGAAGAAATAATTTCATTTCTCAAACTCTTTCTGAGAATAGAAAGAAAGAGAATACTTCCTAGCTCATTTTGTGAGGTTAATATAACCTTGACCAAAAAACCTGGCAAGGATATTTCAGGAAAACTAAAATGCCACTTTGACATATAGATGCAAAGCTCTTAAGCTAAATATTAGAAAAAGAAATCCAGAAATATCTAAAAAAGAATAATAGATCCCATTCTGCTGGAGACTCAAAAGTGTGCTGCAATTCCTTGTGATACTAACAACTGGAGATAGCAGCACAGGACACAGGTTTAAAAGGCAGCACCTCCAACAGCCTGCCCTTACCACATACACCAGCAACACTGAGGGGGCTGATCCTTTCAAACTCATATGTGTGAACAACTGGTTATAAATTGGGGGGTTCCCTTAACCTTTTCAGTTTTGATAATTTGTTAGAACATCTCAGAGAACTAAGGAAAGTGTTATAGTTGTTATTCTATAGTTGTTATTCTATTCTGTTTGTTTGCTTGTTTTAATAAAGTGTACAGACCAGGAGATCAGAGGGATGAAGAGATGCTTAGAGCAGGAAAACAGGTTGGTTTACAGTTAAATTATTGTTGTTGTTGTTGGTAGGTCCCTTCGAGTCGGTATCTGACTCATAGCGACCCTCATAGGGTTTTCAATGGCTGTTTTGGGATTGCCTTGGGAGTGGATTGCCAGGTCCTTCTCCCATTTTTGCCATGCTGGGAATTGAACTCCAGACCTCAGAGACTGCAGAGCAGCACTCTACCAATTGAGCTAGATCCCAGCCCCACAGTTAAATTAGCTGATGCAATTTACCACAAAAAATAAGTTGAAAGAGAAAAATCTTGTATTTCTTTCAATAGATGCAAGAAAAAATGCATCTTCCACTTGTAATTAATTCAGTTTCCACTCACAATAAAACTCCTAGTAAATCAGAGCTTAATAATGAAAGTCATTCTAGGTAGCTCCCTGTCACATGCATGTTGTTAGGTGCCCTTGAGTAGAGTCTGACTCATGCGGACCTTCATAGGATTTTCAATGGCTGATTATTTCAGGATTGCACATGCATAGTATATACAAATGGTTGCTAAGCTCTCTCCTTTCCAAATGCCTTTTCTATTGCTCTTTTAAATCTGTACCAGACACTATCTTTTTCTGGACTTTGTGGTCCATCATCAAAACTACTTGAATTCCTTTTGTTATTCTATTTTCTTTTAATATTGCACATTGTCACATCATCCTTTCAACTCTTTAATATATACTTGCTCAGTATTTTTCAGTATACTTCCTTGACTTACAACATAAAATTTGTCACCTTGGGGCTCCTAAACCATATGACAGATGATTTTCCCTCATATTAATTGCAGGTTAGACATATCAAACTTGTAAGTGCAAAGGCTGTGATGCTGACTCATATTTTGGGGACTTAACAATGGATAATAGCTATAAGAATAATAGCTTACCTTGTGTAATACAGAACAATCTTTGAAGTGCTCTTATTTGAATATATTTTATGCTAAAAAGTATTATTATACCTTAATTCTTGATGAATTAATAGGAAACACAAGATGTAAGTGAATAAGTGAATTGTCCAGCTACATGCAAAACTAGGAGTAGAACTCAGCTCTTGGACAACTTGTTTATGCTCTTTCTAAATTTGAGTTACTTTCTCTGCAAGAATTTTCCTGAAAAGGCCATTCCTTAATATATCTTAACAACTGATGTTTTGGTCACTCTCTGCTAGGTTTAATTGTTCTTGATCTTGTCGCTCCTTTCCCCAGACCTGCTGTCCTCCCATCCCCTGTTCCTGGACACTTAGCTCATCTTTCTTGCATATGCATGTGCCAGAAAAATGGCACAATGACAAAGAGATAGAAGCTTGCCGTGCTCTTTATTCTTTCTTATTTTGACATGGAAACATGAAGCATTTTATTGGTATTCACTTTGGAAAATCTGTATAATTATTCCATGGGTGCTGAATAACTAGATCAGGGTATTTTGTAATTCATATAGCCTAGGTCCCATTCCCTGTCTAGGAAAACAAAAGACACATCTCCAAAATAATCCTTTCCCTCGAATAAGGGAAAGATTCTTACCAATATAAAAATTTAGCTTTAAAATTTAAGTAGTACCTTTGGAAGGCACTTATTATCTTCTGTTGAATTTATCATATTTTGGTGGAATTTGGTGCCCTTTATATCTATGAATAGTTCATAATATAGTAAGCATACCTAAGAGAATTAGGTTCACACTTAAAGTCATTATGGTCTGGTATCACTTTTCTGCCCAGCTATTTTCATAGTGTACTAATATTATATAATATTTTGATAATCAATGTGGCAGTCTTTCCTTACATTATTATTGAAATTTTCAAACATGTAGCTAATTAATGTTTGAACTTTGATTGATTGCTTATTTCCCAGAGTATGTATTTCAAAAGCATAAGCCCTTTTGGGAGAAAGATGGCAGCCCACTCCCAAAACAATCAGCCACTGAAAATCTTATGAATAGCAGAGAAGCACTGACAATAGTGCCTGGCATGACACAGTATTGAGTCTGTTGTACACAGAGTCTCAATGAGTCAGTCCCAACTTGATAGCACCTACCACCACCAACAAAGCCCTGTTAGTCACATGTATAATCTTTAGTGTTTTCAATGGAGTGTTACCAACTATTTAAATTGGATAGAGTTTTTTTCTAAATGATGGGAAATAAGAATAGATATGCAAAGTGTAAACTTTCTGTAATTTACAGGAAGTTTATACAAAAGTGACACACTGAATCAATGACAAAATACATTAAGCAAACCTGGATTGCATGTATTTTTAAAGTGAAAACATGAGAATTAATCTACTAAAAATTCCCATGGGAAGTAACTATATGTCACAAGTACCAAATTAGAAATCTCCAGGTTATAAGATCATAACCCCTAGAGGAATATTTATCTGTATGTTTACTTAATATCTAACAGCATGTGAAATTTATTTATTAATATGCCTGCAGGTTTCTCTCTAATCCCACTTCTCAAAGATGCACACACATAGATAGAAAGCCAGGAGGGGGTGAGTTGCCCTGGAACTGTTTCCATTTAAGCTGAAAAATATGGTTATAATGGGAAAAGCAAAAGTTGCTCTCCTTCTGACCTTGAACATTTTGCAGACCTAAAGTAAAACGTGGATGAATTCAAAAGGCTTTATCTTCCACGACATCTTCCTTGCAATACTTTTGGTCCAATCTAAGTCCATATGCTTTGATTAAATTTGCCTATAGGCATCATTTTATCATACCTTCAATTATAGCTTATTTATATTTCTCTGTTTCCTTTGAGTTCTCCACATTGACAGAGATTTTGTGATAATTTGTTTTAATACATGGCACAAAGCATAGTGACTGTACATTGGCATCCATCAAATATTTGTTAAACGTATTTAATTGGAATTGAATTGTATGTATTTATGTATGTGAAAACTTAAACTGGTAAAATAATTAGTGAAGATATTGACATTAAAAAGAAAGAAAAATATATTTTTAGTTGGCCAAGAAATGAGAATTTTCATTTTTCAAAGGAAACTGTGGCACATGATTGTATTAAAAGCATGATTATCTGCCATAATTTTTTTCATACAAAATAAAATGTCAAATTAAAGTAGCTATCTGAATAATTTAAACTAGAAGACATTTACCTCAATTTTCTATTGATTTAGGTATAGCTATTGAGTAGGCTTAAAATATCCAATGATTGCCTAGGTGCTTATACTTCATTTAGCAAGTATGGACTTAGCCACTTTGAAGGAAATTTCTTGAGACTGTAACAGCTGGACTCCATGCAACAGTAATATCATGTATTTGTATAGTGCATTACACTTATAAAAATGCTTTTCTTGTTGATTATTTCACTTAGTCCAAAGATAGGAAGAATAAGAGAAGGAAAACTGTCAGAGAGGTAGAAGAGGTATTATAACTCACATTTTACAGATATAGAACGGAGAAGTATGTTTGGTGTGTTTTTGGAAAGTACCTAAACATCTTGCACAAAAGTTTCTTGCCTAGATAGGCTTAATTATTCTAAAATGAAGGTAAAGGATTACAATATGTAAACTCTACTGTTGTACATAGGGGACTTCCTATTCTCCAAATGCTGATAGTCTTTATAAATAAGACTTTTAGAATGCTTGTTTGCAAATATGTATACAAGTACCATGGGAATAGGTAAAAGAAATGTCTTCACTCTAACAAAAAGATTCAACAAAGCTTGAGCAGAGGAACCCTTTATCATTTACCAGTCAGAAAAATGAATAAGGTCATAAGTAACAGCTCTCAAAAGTAAAACAGTCCATAGGAATTGAGAATTCCTGATCTTGAATTATGAGGGAGAAAATAATGGAAAGTAAAACTTAAAAGTAGAATTGGTCCAGGTTATAGATAGCTTTGAACTCTGAGGCAGAAGATTTTGGATATTCTTTTGTAGGCAACAACGAAGGTTTTTGCGTGTGTTGTTTTTGATTTTATTTTCCTTTGGAAAACTTATTCTTATTGGAGATGAAGAAAGGGTGGAGAATGGAATCTCAGAACAGTGCTGTCCAAGTACTTCACAGTATGCAAACAAACTGAACATTTGCATGCCTGTGTGCAAAACTGACAAGGTTGTTCCTGGTAGTGAAGGGCCTGCTCCCTAAGGCCGTCTTCTCCCTGTCCCTTCAATGTCATCTCTGTCACTTGAATCTATCAGCTCCACAACAAACTTTCTGGAATCTTTGTTAGGAGAATCCCACATCTGGGGGGAAAAAAAGGCAGGGAGAGAAAAGACTGGAGGCAGAAGAGACAGTCAGGGAGAACTTTGTTAAAGAAGAAGTGAACCCAAAGGATTCTGGTGCTATTGAAAAATCAAATTTTGTGGGAGTTAAGAGAGCACTGGTTGCCTATTGGAAAGCAGTGTGAGTAGCAGAGGGGATTGGGGAGGCTGACTAAGCAGTGACCATGACCTGGAGGTGTGGAAGTGGTGTCAGGTTTACTGTTCATACAGGAAACTTGGTCAAGGAAAGACTGAAAACAATGGGCTGGAAATGGCACAAAGGCCCTGTTTGACGCCAAAGATCTGCTTGAGCCTGAAAATAAAAGATCAAGGCAAAGTTGTGAGAGGAAAGAAAAGGCTAGAAAAACATGAGAGGGAAAAGGAAGTCATTGGCAAAGCAAAATTTGGGCAACTGAGAGAGAACAGAACAAATGCATGGGTTCAGGGATTAACTTTTTCACCTGGAGAGAAGAGAGGAAAGCGTTGATGGAGGGAGCGGGAGATTTCTAAGAGTTCTGAAGAAAAGAGAGAGTATCCTCATCCACTAGCTTTTGTTTTCCCTGTGAAATAGAATGTTAAATTGATGACAATCATTCAAGGATTCCTGTTAGGGAAGAGGACAATTGACAAGGTAGCATGAGGGCAAGGTCAGAACAGGCTATCAGTCATGTTTCCAATACTGTGCTCAACACTGTGCCAGGGGCAGAAGAGGATATAACATATGTACCATATGATTCCTGTCCTCAAAGGGAGATACCACACACAGCTACCTATAAAGATAAGGAAATCGTAAGGTGGTTAAACCATAATTTTAAAAGTACAACAACAGTAGGATGGAAGAATTAGGGTGGTTGAAAAAGTAAACAAAGCTTCATGGATTATTTGGATGATGAGGGGAACAGATTGTAGGAAGAAACCGAGGCTGATGTGAGGTCAGCATGCTCTCCAGTTAGTGGGAGATCATCAGACAGCAGAGGAAGTGAGCAATGGGGAGAGGTAGGCAATGTGACTGGACAAGTAGGAAGGAGCCAGGGTAGAGTGTTTGCAGAGAGGATGGAGATGCATGAAGATTAATTAGATATTTACATGCAGAATGGAAGAGAGTGAGGAAATAGTAGAGGTAGAAAAATAATAAGGGCAGGAAATTTTGCAGCAAACCAGATGTGAGGCTATGCAAGAGTGATGCTAGTGCCAGAGTGGAGAGAAAGGGATGAATCCAAGAGATATTCCAAGGGAAGATTTGCTAAAATAATATGACAGATTGGATAGCAATTGGGAGGAAAAAAAGAGAATAAACTATGCTTTTAAGTTTTTACTTCTGGGAGAGAGCAAAATGATGCTGGTGCTGAAATGAAACATTGGGAAGGCAAGGTGGTGTGGGGCTTTGTGAAAGTTTGAGGCGAGAGCTGTGAGGATTGTTGGTGGTTTTTGGCATTTTGAATCTGTGGTGAAAAAGTAGAGGGGTTTATAATTCAGTTTACCACCAAGAGGTCATAACTGAAGCTTTGGGAAAGAATTGGCTCACTAAGAAAGCATGTGGGCAGATAGAGGATCATAAGGTTGGAGTTTGAGTCTTTAGGAGCATTTATAGGTAATGATCAAGAGCTAGAAGTTGAGCCTGATCAGAGGCAGAATAAGTGGTCAGAGAACAAATATAAATGAATGAATGAATGAATGGTCATGTTCTGACACAAGGGAGAGAAGAAAACTTCAAGGAACAGATGATTAAATTGCAGTTAAGTTTGTGAAGAAGATTTTTAAGAAAGTCCATTAGGTTTAACCAAAAAGATGTGATTTTAAGACTTCCAGAGATGAATCTTAGTGAAGTGATGGGAGAAGAAGGGAATGAAGCACCATGTAAAGAGACAGTTGGCACATAAATGTCCTCAATCATTTCTGAAAGAAAGCGTGTTAGAATTTCTAAGAGTCCTGAGTAAGCACGTTAGTGATCCTTGCTGAAGCTGATGGAGTGTTGGACTAGACAGATCCTTCTGGCTGCTGCCTCTCATCATCCAGAACAGCCCCACTGCATGTTTCATGTGTATTTGTGAGTGCCTATGCCTGTGTGAATGTGTGTGTTTGCCATACTGTCTATAGATTTAGATGTTCCATGTAATATTTTGAGAGATGCTTTATGCAAAAATAAAGATGTAATAATCTGCTCTAGAAGTTTGCCAATTAAAATGACAAAATACTAGAAGGTTGCTAGAAAGGATAGCAGGAGAATTTTAAAACAGGATGTTAATAACTCTCAATATATTCCAGAAAGCTGGGTATGGATTTATATATCTCTCATTCTTATTTTTTGCTCTGTTTACTAGCTATGTACATGAGTTACTTACCCTCTCTTTAGTTTTTCTCCTGTCTAAATGTGTACAATGTGCTCATTGCATTGTGGGGCTGCCCAGATGAACCATGATTAGGAAGGATTCTAGTTTCTTTTGTCTCTAATTTCCACTTTGATGAGTGCTGTTTTCACAAATCATGCCTTCACTTACACAAAAGTTGAAATTTCATGTTCTAAAGTTAAATAGAATCTTGATCTTGAGTTTGTATGTTTATTGATGGCAGAAACTTTTGTCATTTCCAAATGAGCTCAATCATTCTCTAACAAGTTTTTGTTTTAGGCCCATGTCAACTCATGTTTTCTCTGTCTCCATGTTTTTTCTAGTGTGGCTTTGAAGAGTTCATGGATGGCTTTGTGGCTTCTGGGCCAGGCATTTAGTCCTTGGCCAGTTGGGTCATCGTTGGCATCCATTGAGATTTACCCTCTGGTCAGTTCCAGGGGGACTTCTCATCATCCATGCAGGTACTGGCTGATGCTGGAAAACTCATGCTTTCTCTTCTGTGTGACATTTTCCTACTTTACCAAGAGTCTCCCATCTCTTCACAAGGTATTTTTACTAGCTGAAATATATTTACCTTTTCAGGGATGTGTGCAACTGTGACTATCTTAGAAACATGCTGAGGTTTGCTTCTATTTGGAAGGATTTCTGTGAGTCCATTCAAATTTGTCCGTTTACATTTGGTCATTGCTACTCATCTATCCCCTGTAGCATCTGGTGTCTGATCCTGTCAGATCTTGAAAGCTAAGCAGGGCCTGGCCTGGTTAGTATTTGGATGGGAGACCACCTGGGAACACCAGGTGCTGTAGACTTGGGAGAAGGACTCAGCAACCCATTTCTAAAAAATAATCATCCATTGAAAATCCTATGAATAGCAAAGAAGTACACCAACAGTATGTCATCTGTTATACAGATTATGACTCAGACACCATCTCAACAACACCTAACAACACTCACCTTTCAGGTTCCTTCCTTGACATTTTCCTCCAAGATATATTGTTCTTCTAGACTACACTGAGGGAAATTTTAAAAATTCTATTCTTTAACTTTGGAAACTAACTGGGGTATCTCTGCTTGTCTCCTTTGGGAAACATCAGGAAAAGGGGCACATCTTACCTAGAATATGGGGGTTTCTTAGAAATCTACACTGATGCTCACATTCTATTGCTCTTGCTCTTCCCACCTTGCCCTGAGCTGACTCCTTTGCTCCAGCCTTTAGCAGATCTGTCTAGTGTGAGACAAAATACTGGTTGCTTTCAGTCATGAATATTCACAAAACTTTTCTGACTTCAGCTTGATATTGCAGTAAGTGAAATGTCTGTTCATGGCTTTCTACCTTAGCAAATTGGCCTTTGATAGTAGTGGATGGGTTGGCTTAACAAAAACCTGCCAGAGTATGCTAGAGAAGTTGAGGCCAAGGTTGACACTAAATAATAACCCCCAAATCTTCTTCCCTAATACTATGCTCTAGTTTTGTTTTGTTTTTATGTTGAGCTATTCACACAGGAATGGCTCAAGAAGGAAATGAATTACCTCAGATCTTGGAGATTTGAAAGGTAATTCATTACAGGTATAAGGGGATTATATCGGTCTAGGCTCTTCTGCCCATCTGGTCTGGTCATGCTTGTTCTACTACTATTTGTTTCCTCTTTCAGCTTTTTAAGCACATATATGCTAATTAGGTTGACTAATAATCATTCAGAATGAAATATCCCTGTGGGACTGCTTTTATCCAGTCATAGTTTCATGGTATAATCATTTGACATGAGATTAGCTAAGAAAATTACTTGTAGCAACCTCCCTCAGAAAGTGGCATAGAAACTGGAAGTTATTTTGTGGTTTTCTTGCCTACCCCTACAAACTGTGATGATGAATAAAGAATTTGGCATGTAGAAATTTCTCCTGATCCAAACCCTACTGTCCCTGTGTCTCTGTCTCTGTCTCTGTCTGTCTCTCTGTCTCTCTCTCTCTCACACACACACACAAGGAGCAACCCAGTGGTGGGTTCACCCATAAAGTTTTCTGAAAAGTTTGTGGTAAGGGATTTCTCATGAACTTTCTAAGTATTAAATTCACCTCTACAACATACTGATCACTTACTTGCTCTGTCTCTGTCTCTTTTGGGAATGTCACAGACTAACTCAGTAGCCCATAACTGTTTAATTTGTCTAGAATTCATGCCAGGTATCTCAGTCTACTTTGTGTTACTACAACAAATCACCTGAAACTGGTCGATTCATAAAGAAAAGAGGGTGATTTAACTCAGGTTTTGGAAGTCCAAGAGCATGGCACTGGTGTCTGCTAAACTTATGGTAAAGGCTTTATGGCAGAAAGCAGAATAGAAGAGGATGTGTGTAAGAGAAGAAGCAAAACAATAAGGAGAATAAGGCAAACTTACCTATGACAACCTGTTCTTGTGGTAACTAATCCCTTCCCACAGGAACTAATCTAGTCTTAAGAGAAAGACATTGATCTTTCCTGAAGGCTCTTCCACATCTCAACACTGTCACATTGGAGACCAAGCTACAACATGAGTTATGATGGGAAAAATAGTGCTCAAATCACAGTACCAACCAACATCACCTAAATTGATGATCCTTTTTTTTCCTTAAAAATTCATTTACATGAAAAAGGTATTTGTTGTTTGCCTTTACCACCCAAATGTAGTGTATTTTTGTTTGTTTGTTTGTTTTAACTAGGAAGGATATTGTTCTATAAAGACTTTCAGAAATCACTTTCCTTATTTTTCCAGACTTTTGGGGAAAATACATGAAACTAGCATGAGGAATCTTCCATATCTGTCAGCTTGTCATGTTGTGGGGGCTTGCATGTTGCTGCCAGTATTTTAGATAGCAGCAGTGTCACCCATGATGTGCAGATTTCAACTGAACTTCCAGACCAAAACAGACTAGGGGAAAGGACCTGCCAGACCACTACCAAAATAATTAAACATTGAAAACCCTATGGATAGCAGAGAAACACTGTCAGATAAGGTGCCAGAAAATGAGTCCCTCAGGCTAGAAGTCATTTAAGAAATGACTGGGGAAGAATTGCCTCTTCAAAATAGAATTAATCTTAATGATAAGAAGGAAGTAGACCCCAGGGACCTCCTTTTGCTGATGTGGTACAACTCAAAATGAGAAGAAACATAGTGGCTGTAACAATGGACTCAAATATAAAAAGATCATGTGCATGGCACAGTGCTGGGGTGTGTTTCATCATGTTGTACACAGAGTCACTATGAGTTGAATTTGACTTGATGGCACCTAACAACAGCAAAGTATCAGGAATTTCCTTTTTTTCTGTCCTGGAGAATTAGTCTATTTAAACTCATATGTTTTGGTGCCTTTGGTTTATATAAGATTCATTTGTTAAATCTTTTTTTAAAAGACTAGACACCTAAGTATCTTTAAGCTCTGAGGGTAAAGCAGTTGTTGTTGTTGTTGTTGTTGTTGTTGTTGTTGTTAGGTGCTCGCAAGTCAGGTCCCACTCATAGCAACGCTACATACCACAGAAGGAAACACTCTCCAACAATGAAAGATGCCAAATGAGTAAGCTTCCCTGTGAAGGAATGATCAAGGCACACATTACAGCCCTCAGTTTATTTTCAAAGGAAAGAATGTCTCTTTTCTATAAATGGAAAGAGTGAAAGGAACATGGTATATCAAGGCTAAACTAAAACCAGAATGTAGAGGGCTCATGAATATTTTTACTTGTTTCTTCAGAAGTTGTTGTTGTTGTTGTTGTTGTTAGGCTACAGCTGCAGGCTTCTTCAGAAGTAGGGGAGACTTAAAAGAGTATGAGCTTTTGTGTCAAATGGGAGTATTTTACATTTTACATGACACAAATATGAACTAAACTCATCATAATTTCCTTTCCCAATGTTAATCCCTGATCAGAAGAAAAAGTAACTCAGTTATGTGCTCTAGGAAATGCTTACTTCTAGAAAAGGTCTATAATCTTTACAAATCAAAAGTGATAATTTGTTCGTCCAGATATGATTTAGGAACATCTCCTTGCTGTACCCATGAACCCAAGGCTTTCACATCAGAAAGCCCACTTAATCCCAGCCAGTTTTCTGCCTGCAAATGCTCTGCTCATAAGAACCTAATCTAGACCCTAAAAATTTTATACTCGCCTTTCATCCTTAATTGAAGGTACTAGTAAGATTCTGTCAAAGTGGTAGATCTAAGAAACTTAGCTTTACTGTATCAACAGATATATCTGGTGATCTTTCAGGTGGTTAATTTTTAATCCAAACTGCATTTCAAATGCTTTTACAGATCAGTGGGTATTCTGGTTAATTAATTCCACCGATAATATGTTCATGCATCCAAAGTCTTCCCAAATAATATGCATATATATGGGTTTCACAGTAACACAAATAGGACTCATATGAATGGAGATGAATGGAACAGCAATGGTTTTATGGATAATTTTCAGATGTTCCAAATTTTCTCATAAATTGTATAAGGTACTTATTATCTACTTCTAGACTTCACATATAAAAGAGCTTAGAGATGTACCTAGATCTTAGTAGTGTGTTCTCTTGTCTACAAATACTTCTATAACATTGTATAAATTGTTTCCCTTCTTGGACTTTCAATTTCCTCATTAGTAAATTGGAGGTAATTACTACATCACAAAGTTATTGGGAAGATTAAAGGGGATCATGTGCATAAAGTACAAATATATTCAATGTTGTTTCCCTTCTTCTTTGGGTTTATTTCTTTCGGTAGCATTGGAAGTCTGCAGGTAGAGTGGCATGCACCCATAGTCACAGCTACTAGGGAAACTGTGGCAAAGGCATCACTTCAGCCTGAGTCTAGGGCCATCCTGGTCAACACAGTAAGACTTCATCTCTTTAAAAAGAAAGGAAAGAAAAAGACAAGAAAATTAGAGGTGTGCCAGATATGGAGAATCAGCAGAATTCCCATTTTTCTCTATTTCTGGGTAGAAAATCTAGAGAATCTCTGCTCCTACCCAGCAATTATCCACTCTCCTTAAGTTTACTCTCACTGTGAAAGAGGAAATCACAATTTCAGAGATGGCTGACTGAAAAGTAATAACATAATCCATGGCCCCCTAACTATTTGGAAATAGTACCTATGCCTTTTTAGTTAAATGCTACAGATTTAATAATTTTTTATAGTTGATATCTTCCATAACATGTAGTATTGTTTAAAAACACTGAAATATTGGACTATAAATGACCTGTAACTATCTTTATAAAGTCAAATTAAGAGTTTAACTTATTGCTGAGTATAAATTTTAATTTCTCATATGTTTGACTGAACGTGAATTAATAGCCATTGGGGTAAATAAGATGTTTCCAAATTTTTGTATTCAAGTTTTAGACTATTTTTATAGATGTAATTACCCTTTCTTTCTGTCTAGTTTTATCCATTGGCCTCTTTACCCCAAATGCATATGGACATCTGTACACACACACACACACCTATTCTTTCATGTCACTGACTTTTACATAATCTGTGCTTAGGCTGTCTGGACAGCAGCAATCTAAAGACAGATTCCATCAAGCTCCTATCTGTTGGAACCTGCAGTGCTTGCATTTGGATTCGATATCTACCAATAATGTATTTTATAAACATTAGTGAGGATGATTTCGCACTGGTCAGCAAAGGTTAAAAAAAACAGGTGCTTTGAGAAAACAAATAAAAAAGGAATTGGATCTGTCTCAATAAATTGCACAAATTGTAAATATCCCAAAGATGCAGCCGCTTACTCTGGCATAGGAAAATAAAGCTGACAATTACCCTTTAGAATGAATAGATGAGTAACATGATGGCTAAAAATTTACTTTACAGTCATTCTTTTATTAAGAGCAGTGCTGCATTTATTTATTGAACAAAGTTGCTACTTCCTCTTCCTGTTCAATTCTTCAGTATTACTTTAATAATGTCAATTAAGATTTATATTCCAGTCATGATTCTTTTCCATTCTGTAGACATTCTTGTTCCATCAATTTAAACATAATTATACAATAATCTTTCACAAATATCATAGTTAATAACATTAGGACATTTACAAATTCTTCTGCTTAGCTTATACACTTTAAAATTTCATTGAAATTAAAGAACTTTGAATATTTGAGCATATTTTAAAGACATCCTAGGTATTTGTAGTGCATTGTGCACCAAAGCCTGGAATGGGCTATGTTTGGTTGGGATTACATGCCCTGAACAGAGTCAGACGCAAATTGAAATGAATTATTTCTGTCTCTGGCAAGGTAAAACTTAGTTTGATTATGCACTACACATTCTTCTTTGGTTTTAGAGATCAGAACCTGACATTTTACTCAGGCTAGGGTCTGCACAGAGTTTTGTCTAATGGGAAATCTGACAGTCCTTTTAAGTATTACATGTGTATGTTGCAATGAAGAAACTTTATGTACAGGAATTTGCTATTACCAAATTGATAATTCGGGGTATTGTTTTGACATGAATTAACTGAATTATCGAGACAGATAATTTTTGTTCTCTTTATTGAATGGAAAGGCCTAAAATATGCTGCTTAAATCATTACTCAGGGCAAGTGTAAGTTCCAACAAATGTGGATGTGCAAAGTAAATTTATTGCTATATTTTAAGGGGCTGTCTCCTATGTTTGAATCTTGTCCAATGTGTATTCTACATCAACCTTCTCTATTTTATTTTGTTGTCATTTTCCACCAACTATAATGAAACACAAAGAGAAGAAATGTTTTGTTGTATGATGTTGGGTAGGAAGTAGGTAGAACTTATTGTTTAAATAATGGGGTCTATTTGATTAAAGTATTACATTATTTCCTTTATGCCTTTAAAATAATGTTTAAAATATAAGAAAAAAACATAAGAAACCTTGCACATGTTGATTACTGATATTGATTTGGTTAAAATTTTGGCAGAAACATTATTTTAAAACAATTTGGGTTCCATAGATGTAATTTTATTAAATGTGTGGGTAGAAATTTTTCAAGACTCCTACATCTGAGCTCATAATTAAACTACAAAATAATAAAATTCAAAAAGCATTCATCTTATTAATATCTTTTTAGAAATGTATTAGTTTCTGCAAAACAAAATCCAACTGAATAGCTTGAAAAACATCTCAAAGTAGCCCTGCAACGTAGTCAATGTACTTCAAGTTTATGTGGAATAACTTTAATTATTTTGGAACTACCAATACATGCAACTAGTTTTTTTCTCACATCATGCTTCTGAGCTATATTTCCATACTATCTAGGGCACACTGATTTTGTAATCTCAAGCAAAAATCCCAAAACATCACTCTCAACTTTTTGCACTTCATGAACTTCATGACAGTATTTATTGGTAAATAATCAGATATTTTATCTTGATTAGAATAGTATTAGCTTATATACTTTTTTCACTCTTAATCACTTATTATGTACATCCTCCTTTAAAATAATCCTGGCTTCATTAATAAGTTCACCTATGTTGATGTTATTGGGACCTCATCAAGCTGGGTAAGATTCATGTATTGTAACAGAAACCTACCCTTTTCTTCCTCTCTCTTTCTCTTTCTCTCTCCTGACTACTTCCAGCTGTGAATAAACATAGCCATAGGTAAACATCATTGATATATGACCTTTGCCCAGATGTGATGGTAGGTAGATGACATTGCATTGAGCAAATGAAGAAACTGCAGCTTGGATCAGCACTCACTTAAGAAGAAAGATCATTTCTCTTTCCTTGTTATTTAGCCAAGCATTTACTGTGGGGATTTTCAAAGACCTGGTATTAGGACTTCTCTCAGCAAGTTGATGGTCATATGCACATATCTAGAAAGCAAATAGTTTGAAGTCAAAGGGCATAACTCATCGCATTTATTCCATGCATGTTGTTAATTTAAGGTATGTTTTCCATTTCAAAAGGTCAGAAAATATCAGTTTGATAGCTCATTCTTGTTATACCTAATATTTTCTTTACTCTACATGCAAACACATCCAAGAGCCCAACAGGGGCAAAGTAAAATCATGTAAATTGCCTGATCTTTGTTTAGTGAAAACATTAAACTTAGCAGTTCTGCTCACCTAACTTCATAGGGAAATTAAATATCACAGAAAGTTTTGCACTGCTGACTGGCCTTCCTGGCCTTCCTATTGGAGAACAACAGTAAGGAGTGATCCTAGGAGTGTTGAGAGCAAGAAAGTCACCTATCCACTGGTGGTACAAGCCCCTGATCTCTGACAGCCTCCAAGGCTGCCTCATCCTGGCTTGGGAGAGCAAATTATAAACATCTTTTTCCACCTCGGAATTTGATGACATGTCAGTAATGTGATATCAACATGGTGGTATTATTTAACCCTAACTATCGGCAAGCATTACTATTTTTTTTTTCTTGAGAAGCTAGTTTTTAATCAATTGCCAGAACACCACTAGTTACCTCTCTCAATAATCTGAGCTTTCTGAATCTTTTAATTCACTGCTAGGTACATGTGATCAATAATTTAGATTTAATAGTGAGACAAGACACCCACATTTTATCCTAGATCATTTCTGATTATTTTCCTTTGCACAAATAGTATCTTTCCACTGGTACACTGTATTAAAAACCTATTACTATTCAAAGTTCTTGCTGTGGTTACTGCTGAGTTTTAGTAATATATATATCACTATAGCAAAGTGATTGTAAAGATAAAGAAATTTAACTTGAATTGCTTCAACAATAGCATTCCATGTGACCTCTGGTGTTTTAATTTTGAATTTGAAATTTTAGAAAGTGAAACAGTGTGCCATGTGAGGTATAATATTTTTGTTTTAGAAGTACAGATTTTACTTCATATACTAAATATTTTACTAAATTTAGATATTGTCATATACATTGACATTTTGTCTCCTTTTAAAATTGTTAGTTTTATTAAAGTTGTGGGGCACGTGCCTCCCGGTCCGGCCTGGAGGTTCAGACAGGCTGCTCTGCAGCGCACACAGATACTAAACACAATTCACTCGGGACCCTCAGGTGAGAGGCGCAGACTCCTGCAGCCCTTGGACCCCGGCAGAGACAGGAGAAAGGAAAAGCCTCAGGCACTTTGCCTTCCAGGAGCAAACACCTGTGTTGGTCGTCTTGGTGGTCAGGAGGAGACAGCTGTTGCTTCTTCAGTGATCAGACGGAGAGCAGGTTCTTTTCCTTGTTGAGGATTGTGACGGGAGAGCATTCTCTCCTCACCAAAGGTTCGGGGGAGAGCAGTGTGAGAGGCGTTTCCTCATCGGTGGTCCGGGCAGGAACGGGCGAGAAGGCACAGAAAGGGGTGTCAAAAAAAGCCTAAAAGGCTGTGCCAAAAAGGGGGCCTAAAGAGGCCTAAAAAGGTGTGCCAAAAAAGGTCGAGCTGCCGCAGTGCAGCCCTTTATGTAGCTCACCCATGGAATGGCCTGAGCCAATCAGCTTTCAGTCCAATTGTCCAATCAGGAAGCGTTTTGTACAAATGTGCAACCAAGTTGCTTTCATTTTCCCTAGATTTCTAACTTCCAAACCAGATATTCAAATTCCATTTTCCCAGTTTGGGAGTTTTTGCCAATTTCCTCCCAATTTTTCCCTACAAAAGTAAAAGGAATCAAGAAAATGATTGTTGTTGTGTTTGTGAGGTGCCGTGAGTTGGTATCCTACTCATAGCGACCCTGATAGGGTTTTCAATGGCTGACTCTTTTGGGATTGCCTTGGGAGTGGATTGCCAGCTCCTTCTCCCATTTTTGCGGTGCTGGGAATTGAACTTGTGACCTCAGAGATTGCAGGGCAGCGCTCTACCTACTGAGCTAAATCCCAGCCCAAGAAAATGATTAGTGAATAAAAATTAAGTGTGATAAGTACAGGAGAGTAGAATTAAAGTGATCTATTCCAGTTATCCTATAAACTGGCTATACCAATGATTTTAGAAAAGTATGTACATTATTTTGCTTGACTTTTTTCATTAATATTTTCTCTCTTTTTGCAACTTTTCATATTTGGAGGTTGGAACCCTGAGCATGTTCTCTAATTTTCTTACCTTTCCTTTATATTATCTTTCTAATTTCTTCTTCATATTCCTTCAGAAAAATATGTTTTCAACTTTCAATTTTTTTTCTTATCCTTGATTAATTTTGTTTTTTTGTTTCCTTGTGGTGCTGGTGCTCAAACCCAGGGCTTTGTTCATGCTAGTATTTTTTTTTAATTCTAATTTTGAAGAGTTTTATGCATTTATTCACCTACTTATTTATTCACTTATTTATTGCTGTACTGGGTTTTGAACTTAGGGTCTCAGGCATGTTAGGCAACTATTCTACCATTGAGCTGTACCCCCAATACTTTATTTATTTTTTTATCTAGAGACAGAGTCTTGCTAAGTTGTGCAGGTTGCCTCTGTCTCAAATTCATGATCTTTCTGCCTCAGCCTCCTGAGTTTCCTGGCTAGAATTTCACTTTCTAAATAGCATTCTGTTTTTGTTTTAAGGGGACACACACACACACACACACACACACACACACAACACACACACATCTCTATTTGCCACAATAGGGATTGTTGTTGTTGTTAGGTGCCGTCGAGTCGGTATCCGACTCATAGCGACCCTCTGTACAACAGGGGAAACACTATTGTCAGTGCTTCTCTGCTGTTCATAGGGTTTTCAATGGCAGATTGATTTTTTGGGAGGGGGTTGCCAGGTCCTTCTCCCAAGTCTACAGCTTCTGGTGTTCCCAGGCGGTCTCCCATCCAGGTACTAACCAGGCCTGACCCTGCTTAGCTTCCGAGATCTGACGGGACGGAATCGGATGCCACAGGGCTACAGCTACAGGCACAATAGGGATAGTAATGATAAATCCACTTTTCCTTTAAGTTTTCTTCTATTCTTTGCATTGTATGTTTCATTAATTATCCTTTCAGTTTGTATCACCTTACTTCCTTTGTTCCTGTTTGAGCTTTCCTAGATTGTATGGCGATCCTTGTTTCTCCATTCTTGTTCTAGAAAGCTACTTTTAAGGTCAGCATGCATTGAACAAACTCATTTATTAAATGGGTCTCACAGAAAGATGATTAAATAAGAACCCAGATCTTTTGTTTGTGACCTCAAATTATCATATATGTGGCTATTTCTCTCAGTGGGTCTATTTCCCCCCCAAAAAAATCTTTCAGTCCTTTACAGTAGCAGTTGGGAAATAGAATGGCCAGCTGGAGTATGGTGTCAGCCAGCTTTCTGGAGGCTTCAGGTAAGCAAAATGTTGATGCACTTTTTCCCTGGTGTTGCTAGGGCCAAGAAATTCTCCAGCTCTTCAAAAAAGTCTTCTGTCAGTCAGGGTGTGCAGTGTGGGAAAGAATAGATCTAAGTCTAACTGCATCTACACATTCCCAATAATCTATCAGGTTTTGGCTCCATCTTCAACAGCCCCATAGAGGCTGAGCTTTCTGGTGTGAATTTGCTTTTTGATTCTGTAAATGTTGAAAAAAAACCCCTACAAATTGGATTTGGATTCATATGCTGCTATAAGATAGAATTTCAAGCTGGGATGAAAAGATCTGGTTGGTGTGATATTCAGAAAAATTACACACAAACAGGTAGCTGACAAGATGTAAACAGGAAAAGGCATGGAGCATTTCCTCCTTTAGCTTCATGGTCTCTTTTCTATCCCCTCTGTTGGCAGAAGCAAACATAGAGCTACCTGACAAAGCAGAAATGTGGCTAGCAGCTCTAGCTTCCACATCACAACTACCCAAATATAAGGATGGAGTCAGAGTTGGTAAACAATGACGTAATTATTTGTATATTTGTACAAATACTTAATTTGTATTGAAGTAAAATTTGCATGAGGTGAATGTGTATATGTTTAGCTCAATGAATTTTGATAAATATATGTAGTGTATAATCACATAACCAATATTCAAATATTCCTAGAAAGTTCCATTATATGTCATTGTTATTACTCTTATTCTTATTATTAATTATTTGCATTAGTAGGGAGTTGAACCAGGGACCTCATGCCTGCTTTTGCAAATTTGCAGGTGCTTTAACAGTGAGCCATACCACCAGCCTATTTTTTTTTTTCTTTTTTTCTTTTTATTTTGAAACAGAGTCTTGCTAAGTTATGCAGGCTGCCTCTGGCCTTGAACTTTTGATCTTCCTGTTCCTACCTCTTGAGTCACTAGGATTACAAGCTTGCACCCAAACTCCTGGCTCTCTTTTGTGCTTCTTTCAATCATTCTCAATTCATACAGGCAATTAATGTTTTCATTTGCATCATTTTAGATTAATTTTTCCAGTTCTTATACTTCTGATAAATGGAATCAATATAATTTATACCTGGTTGTACTCTCCATTTTTGACCACTTTTTCTTCTTTACTGTCAAAACACTAGTCTAGTTACTCATGTTTTTTGAACAAATTGTTAAGATTATTATTTTTTTCTATTTGCTTTGAGCTAGCTCAGTTGGCAGAGTGCTGCTCTGTGCTCTGTGAAGCCCTGGGTTTGACCCCCAGCACTGCAAAAATGGGAGAAGAAAGTGGCAGCCCACTCCTGAAACAATCTCAATAAAAAATCAGCCATTGAAAACCCTATGGGGGTCACTATGAGTTGGACTTGACTTAATGGCAGCTAACAACAGCAATTTTTTTCTATTATTATTAATATGTTGAACATATTTGCTTATAAATTCATTATAGGTTACAGGATAAACACCTTCATCCATAAATCTTCTATCTTTAGAAAAATTCCCTCACAAATTATTGTTGTTGTTGTTGTTGTTAGGTGCCATCGAGTTGGAGTCTGACTCATTGCCATCCTACATACAACAGGGGAAACAGTATTATTGTTAGTTCTTCTCTGCTATTCATAGGGATTTCAATGGCTGATTGTTTTTTGGGAGTGGGTTGCCTGGTCCTTCTCCCAAGCTTATAGAACCTGTCATTCCCAGGTGATCTCCCATCCAAGTATTAACCAGGTCCCACTCTGCTTAGCTTCTGATATCTAAAGGTATTGGACACCACAGTGGCACAGATATAGGCTCCTGAACAAATAGAAATATCAAAATATATCTACTGTTTTTAGACTCTTGGTAAATATAACCAAATTGCTCTATAGAAAAGCTAAAGCAAAAAAAACCCTACAGATTCAATGCAACCCCCATCAAAATTCCAATGATATGTTTCCAAGAAATACATGAAAATCCTAAAATTCATATAGAAGTGCAAAAGACCTCATATATCCAAAACAATTTTAAGTAGCAAAAACAGTGAAGGAGGCATCACAATACCTGAATTCAAACTATACTACAGGGCCATAGTAACAAAAAAAGTTTCATACTGGCACATAAACAGACATGAAATTCAGTGGGACGGAATAGATGATCCACACAATTATAGCCACTTGATCCTTGACAAAGATGTCAAAGGTATACATTGGATAAAAGATAGCCTTTTCAACAAATGGTGCTGGGAAAATTTTATATCCACATGTAGAAAAATAAAAGTAGACTCATTTCTCTCAACTTGTAGGAAAATCAACTCAAAATGGATCAGAAATCTCAACATAAAACCAAAAACCTTGAAACTACTGGGAGCAAATGTAGGGAACATACTCCAACTCAGATGCATAGGAAGGTACTTTCTCAATAAGACACCAGTAGCCCAGTAAACTCCACCTATAATTGACCAATGGAATTACATAAAATTAGAAAGCTTTTGTACAGCAAAGGAAACAATAATGGGAGTGTCCACAGAATGGAAGAAAATCTTTTCATCCTATACATTGGTCAGAGGATTAGTATCTATGATATTCAAAGAGCTCAAGAAATTGAACACTAATGTAACAAATAATCCAATAAATAAGTGCATAATTGAACTAAACAGACAGTTCTCAAAAGAAGAAATACAAATGGCCAATACACACATGAATACCCTTAGCCATAAAGGTTCAATACCCTTAGCCATAAGGGAAAGGCAAATCAAAACTACACTGAGATTCCATCTCTCACTAGTCATAATGTTGTTGTTGTTAGGTGCCATCGAGTCGGTATCTGACTCATAGCGACCCTCATAGGGTTTTCAATGGCTGACTGTTTCGGGATTGCCTTGGGAGTGGATTGCCAGGTCCTTCTCCCATTTTGCGGTGCTGAGAATTGCACTCAGGTCCTCAGAGACTGCAGCGCAGTACTCTACCAACTGAGCTAAATCCCATCCCCTTCATAATGGCCTACATAAACAAAACAAACACCACATGCTGGCAAGGATATGGGGAAAAAGGAACACTTTTATACTGCTGTTGGAACTGTAAATTAGTTCAACTAGGGCTGGGGTTTAGCTCAGTTGGGTAGAGCGCTGCAGTGCAGTCTCTGAGGTCCCGAGTTCAATTCCCAGCACCACAAAACTGGGAGAAGGAGCTGGCAATCCACTCCCAAGGCAATCCCGAAACAGTCAGCCATTGAAAACCCATGAGGGTCGCTATGAGTCGGATACTGACTCGACAGCACCTAACAACAACAACACAAGTATGGAATCTAGTATGTAGATGCCTCAGAAAACTGAAAATAGAGCCACCCTATGATCCAGCCATACTACTTGTAGGAATATACCCAAAGTAAGATAAGTCATCATGTCACAGGGATACCTGCACTTCCATGTTTATGGCAGCACTCTCTCTTCACAAATGCAAGGGTATGGAGTGACCCCAGATGTACATCAACTGATGGTTGGACAAAAAGATGTTGTATATATACACAATGAAATATTATTCAGCAATAAAGAAGAATGAAATTATGTTATTTGGAGCAAAATGTATAGAACTGGAAATCATCATTTCAAGTGAAATAACCCAGACTCTAAAAGAGAAATATCACAGGTTCTCACTCATATGTGGAAGCTATATCTACTTTAAAGGGGAAACATTTCCCCCCTATATCTACCTTAAAGAAAAAAATATATACATATGCATAGACAATTGTACATATCTAAGATTGGAAAATACAAGTGACACAATATGAGGGGCAAGAAGACTAGTGGTAGCGGGAGGGCAATGGCAAAATTGGGAAGGGGAGAAGGAACAGCATAAAGGGGTAAAGAGGGAGAGAATAAGTGCAAAACACAAGATGAAACACTATGAAAATCCCATAATGAATCTCCCTACACTGTATGCAACTAAAAAAAAAATCATACTATACCTCAACAATTATTGTTACATGCTAATCAAAAAGTTTTGGGTAATGTTTAAGGACATTAAAGTGTCAACAACCCTGATTTAATAATTACACATTGTATATATGAACTGAATTGTCATTTTATACACAAATATGTATAAATATGTAAAGTTAAAATACTAATAAAAATTTAAAATCCTTTAAAATATGAAACCAATTGAATATAATTGGTTGCTATTTTAAATCAATATATAATCTGAATTAATCAACATATTAAAGTAGACTAAGTTTATTTTATCATCCAAAATTGCACAGCAGCTTCTAGCTCTGGGAAGTTTTAAGTCACGCTATGGGACAACATAATGGAAGATAAAATGAGGAAAACGGGCATATGAAGTTTTGTTTATGGAGTATTCTGTGTGTAGGTGCTGAAAACCTGGTTAGTGGGTAGACTATCTGAAACACAGGTGAGTCTTTGTCTTAATTATGTCAAGAGAAGTATTTAAGTAAAGAAAATTGGTAATTCCAAGACAAATACTGAAAAACAGGCTCATGATGATTTTAGAAAAGGTATTCAAGCCAGGGTTTCAAACCTGCATAAAAAGAAAGGATTCAGGTTCGGGTGGGGGTTCAGTGTGTTAAAATTTAGAAGATTTAGGTTCGATTTGGGTTCAGGTTTAAATCTTATGTGTAGATAGAAGGGCTTCAGAGTGAAACGGAACCTGAACCCTGAACTCATTCCAGTTCCAGCATTTTGTAAAATTTTTCTGAACCTGAACCTGAACCTGGATCCAAACTAGGTGAAAAATTGGGTTCTGGTTCAGCTTTTAATTTCATTTATGTGTGTGTGTATGTATGCATGCATGCATGTGTTTAATCATCAGGTATTTAAAAATTGAAAAAAAAATCCCCTATCTATACCTAGGGTTATAATTTTAAACGCAAACCCAAAACCAAACAGGAACCTTCTCAATTTTAATATATTGAACCTGCATTGGAAGCTGAACTGAATTTTTCTGGTTTGAAGCCCTGCTTCTAACATCTAACCTTCCTAAAACATGCTCAAATAATTTCTGGGGTGTCTGATGTGACTGCTAACTCTATTTTCCTACTTGCCATAAATTAACACATTACTGAACTTAGTATATGCCTATTCTACTGTCCTATATTGTTATGCTGAAGGATTGTTTACTGTTGAAATAATTACATGTACAGAGGATTGTGCTTACTACAATGCCTTTGGGCTATAGAAACCTGGATCTCTTCACTAATTCATGTGGTGACAGAAAGCCCTGAAAAAAATTATTAAAGAGGTTTCCTTAATTTTATATTTCCCCATTTAATTCAAATTTTGAATCTGTAAAAAAATATAACTCAAGAATCTCGATAGGGAGGATATTTTTTGTACAAAGATTTTGGCTAACCTTTAGTAATTTTTTCTCTGTTGACTTAGCAAAAGCATAGCTCCTTTGGCTTTCTGTTTAGTCTCTTGGGACTAAACTCTACAGGGATTACTTGAACTCTCAAGTTCAGAGCTCAAGTGGATGTTGTGTGTTAATGCAGAATGACATGGAACCATGGGGGCTTGGAGGTCACAGGCAGAAGAACCCGGAGCTCAGAATTACTTTGTTCCCAACAAGCCCTTTGAGACATCATGTATGATGAAACAGTGACCTAGTGTACTCTTCCATAAGATAGAGACAATTATTCATTGCTTTAATAGGGAAGAATAATAAAAAGTTACTCAACATCAGAAAAACTCGATGAAACAGCATTTCCCTGAATACCACGTAAATTTTATATAATACCAGATTTTAAATAATACCTTTCATCCAGCAAACTAAAAATCAAGCTTCCTATAAAGATTTTTTTACATAATATTATATATAAACATGGTCTATATTATAGAAATAAAATATTTTAATAAACATTTTCTCATTTGGAATTTATCATCTTATTTTTCTCTTTTTATACTTATAGTTTCATCAAAGCACAAGACCCAGTGCCAGGCTCAAGGTTGGCACCTAATAAATATTTGACTGATAGGTGAATTGATTGATGTTGTTAATCAAAAAAAAAAAAAAAAAAAAAAAAAAAAAAAAAAAAAAAAAAAAAAAAAAAAAAAAAAGAAAGAAAGAAAGAAAGAAAGAAAGAAAGAAACAACAATGGCTGATATGGCTTTACTCAAAATGTCTTCCCGATAAGAGAATTTGTACTTGTATTATCAATGTTCATCACCAAGTAAAAAAATAATCAAGGTTACTGAAGAGTGAGATTAATTCTGATTCAAGGAAGTCATGATTTTATAAATAACACCTAATTCCACAAATTATTCAGAGACACGTGGAATGATGTGGTTTGCCCTATTCATGAAGTAACAATCAAGATGAACTCTATGTAGGCCTAAGAGATTCATTGTTATTTGATATAAATTTTACCTTAAAAGAAAATTAAGGTTGAAATGTGAATTATGCATATAAATATGCCTTTCTTTACTATGGCACTTAGATATTTAGTATAAATAGCTAGCATAACCCATACAAATGTACATTACCATACTGTTTTGTTCAGTGTATTCATAAATTATGAGGAATTGGAAGTTAAAACTAGACTTAGTAATTTAACAAATAGTATAAAATAAGAATGTATAGCAAGCACAAAGGAAGAGAGAAACAAAAACAGTATTTCTGTGATGAAACCACACCTGAATAAATTGATTGGCTCTGCTTGGGCTATTCCAGCCGGTGTCAGCACATTTCATATGATGGTGCGCCGCAGCGAAAACTTTTGAATATTTGGGGCATTCACCTAAGGCTCTCTTCTCTACATCTTTCACATACTTCTGATTTGAACTTTACCTCCCTTTAATCCCCTGCACTGTGTTTTGGTAGATTTATTAACAAGATATTCATTTTGTTGGAGGGAAATCAACTGAAAAATTTTAACCTATGGGAATAGCACAACAAGATTTGCATTTTAGAAAGATTTGTCTTGTTGCATCTAGGAAGTGTATTGTTGAAGTAGCCTGGAAGCAAATTGACTAGTATAAAAGTTATTATAATGCAATAAATGAAAGGACTCCAACTTAGGCAGGTTAGAAGGAATGAAGAAAATAAGGTGATTTAAGAGTTTTTAAGTGGAAGTACAGTATTTACAAGACTGGGTTACCAATGAGAAACAGGAAATGAGAAAAGAATATAATTGTAAAATGACTGAGGATCTGGGTGCACTGGAGCACATTTTCATACCAGAATACTGAGGCAGGAGCATCACAAGTTCAAGGCCAGAGGCAACCAGAGTAATTTAGCAAGAACTTGACTCAAAATAAAAAATAAAAAAGGGGCTAAAGGTGCAGCCTAGTGATAAATTACTTGCAAAGGCCCTGAGTTTAACCACTAGGTACCACATTAACTAACTAACTAACTAAATACAGTGATTAATGATTCTAAGTACTTCTCGTGCCAACAATATACTGTGCTGTGTGCTCAGCACAGAAAGACCATTCACAGACTATTTACTGAAGGAATGAATAAATGAATAGAAAACTTAAATAATTGGGTGGATGGTAGGGCTATAAGTGGTGGGAGATTTAGAAGCAGAAACCTGGTTGAAATGTGAGGAAAATGAGATGTTTAATTTTGGAAGTCTTAAGTTTTCAGGATCTTGGAAATACCAATTTAGAATATCTTCTGGGCATCTACATAAACAGCTTTAAACCACATAAAGAAGAAAGGTTTGGGCAGAAGAACATAGGAGCTATTAGGACATAGAACTGGTTTAAGTTATGACCATAATTTATATTATCTTGGAAGACTATGGAGATTAGACAGACTTAAAGGCCCAGGGTAAATGTCCAATGAATGCTAATATGTAAGGAATATCTAGGGAAAAAGAAAATTGCAAACAAAAGAAAGTGTTCCAGGAAGTACACGAATAATGTATGATATTGCAAAAATCCAAAGTAACATTTTCAAGAAGGAAAACTTGGATGATATCATTTAATGCCCAAGACAGGACCAGTAAATCAATGCTGTATGTTTGGCAATTAAGAGGTTCATTCATTTATTCTTTTAACTTCATTCCTTTAATCACCTGGCATTTTCACTAGGTATCAGGTATTTAGTTAGACATGGGGAATTGTTGGGGCTAAAATGTTATGCACGATAGATATAGTTCCTCTCCTCAAAGACTATATGTTGTTGTTAGGTGCCGTCAAGTCGTGTCTTACTCATAGTGACCCTCATAGGGTTTTCAATGGCTGACTGTTTCAAGTTCGATTCCCAGCACTGCAAAAATGGGAGAAGGACATGGCAATCCACTCCCAAGGCAATCCCAAAACAGTTAGCCATTGAAAACCCTATGAGGGTTGCTATAAGTCAGATACAACTTGACAGCACCTAACAAAGACTATATAGTGGAGTAAAAATGAGATAAAAAAAACCACATAATCATATAAGAGAGTTCTGGAGTGATGGATAGGTCAGGTATAGTAGATAGGGGAGAAAGAAAATTTTCTCTAGGGAGGTAATTTTAATTTGGGAGTTGGAGCATGAGAAAGCCAGTCATGCATAAATTGGGTAGATATGCATTCTGGGTTGAGAGAAAAATTAGTGTAGAACCCCTAAAGCAATAATGTGCTTGATCAGTTCCAGAAAATGAAGGATTAGTATATATGGGGAAGACGTAGGCAAGGAAGCAAGTGATGGGAAGTGAGGTCAAGGAGAAGTAACAGTTCCTCCACATAGGGACTTATATGTCAGGTTAAGGAATATGGGCTTTACTTTAAGTGCAAAAGGACCTGGGGAGAAAGCATAGGGTTTACAACATTTTAACCATGATCCTCCGGCTGTCATAAGGATAAGAGCTTAAAAGAAGGCAAGAATTGAGTCTGGTTAGAAAATACTGTCCTTGTCTTGGTGCGATGGTGGTGGCTTGGACTAAGGTGGTCCTAGTGGAGAAAGTGTGGAATGGATAGATTTGAGATGCATTCTAGAGGAGATCTCTCAAGGTGGATAAAACGTGGACTAAGGCTAGATTTAGTGAAAACATCCTGACATGTTTGAAAGCACATTCCCAAATGCCCAATTTGTTGTTGTTGTTAGGTGCCGTTGAGTCGGTATCCGATTCATAGCGTCCCTCATAGGGTTTTCAATGGCTGACTGTTTCAGGATTGCCTTGGGAGTGGATTGCCAGCTCCTTCTCCCGTTTTTGCAGTGCTGGGAATTGAACTCAGGACCTCAGAGACTGCAGTGCAGCGCTCTACCAACTGAGCTAAATCCCAGCCCAAATGCCCAATTTGTAATAACTTAAAGAATTAATCAAAGACCATGGCTGGTCCAGAAAAGGGGTGCTGGAGGGAGGCATGGAAAACACAGCGGAGGCAACTGAGCATGAACGTGAGGAAGGAACCTTCTGATCCTGTGCTTATTGATCCAAGGTCTCCCTCCCAGATGGCTGAGAAGATGACTAGCTCCCTCCTACATTTGCCCAAAAAATTATAGCATGCAATCAATGCTTTCATGAGCTTTCTTTGATCTTACACATGAAAATATGAGGAATGTTGAATAACATTGTATTACTACTTATCAGTACCTCAATCTATGATTTCACAAATCTGCTGGACCCTGTTTTCTTTTCATCAGTGTTTCATGTGATCACCCTCCATGCTCATTTTCTTCAGAGTATTCCAAGAATCCTGCCCTTTTCTTAATCTCTCTACCCAATGTTCTTGCCTCTCACTGGTCCATGCATGAGACCCTGAGGTAGGATGCTGATCGAATTCTCACCTCACTAACTAAAAAATCATTTGTGCCACACCTGTTCCCTCACCCTTCCTTCTCATCCCACAGGCTGACCTATTCTTTCTCCTGTTCATGGTCAACATCTTCAGAGTGGAGCTTGATTCTCCTTCCTCATGTCTTTTATAGGATATTATTTCTACTGTCATCCCCCCTTCCTCCTGCCATGAAATGCCACACTTAAGCTGCCCCTTCTCTTCAAACAAGAGTCAGGTCAAGTCTTTCTCATCAACTGTTATAACCATTCCTCTTAATTTCACTGATCCTTCCATACTCTTCTCAAATTTTTGAGAGACAGCTATACTCACTTCATCCACAAGCTGGTGTGATTTATTTTCTCATAACCACAGCTGGGCTGGCTACAATCAATAAAAATTCCTAACAGTGAACTGTAACATCAGAGTTTATAGTTCTTATTGTAACTTTTTTTTTCTTTTCTTTTTTTTTTTTTTTTTTTGCTGCCAATTCTTGACTCTGCAGAACCTCTTTCTTCTTTTAGAAGTTACTGAAGTATTTGTGATGTTGGCACAAGGATCATAGTTTTAGGCTTCTCTTTGTTGTTGTTGTTGTTAGGTGCCCTCGAGTCGGTATCTGACTCATAGCGACCCTCATAGGGTTTTCAATGGCAGATTATTTTGGGATTGCCTTGGGAGTGGATTGCCAGGCCCTTCTCCCATTTTTGCGGTACTGGGAATTGAACTCGGGACCTCAGAGACTGCAGTGCAGCACTCTACCAACTGAGCTAAATCCCAGGCAGTTCATTTTAGAATGTCTTTGAAAGCTGGTGTTTCTAACTTGGGGGAACTCCAGTGACCTTTTTATCTTACACAGTATCTTTGGGTTACTTTGTTTAATGTCAGAGTTACAATTATTATCTATAAATGCTATAAATGATTGCTGCTTGATTATGGATATTATATATATATATATATATATATATATATACACACACATATATGGGCTGGGATTTAGCTCAGTTAGTAGAGCACTGCTCTGCAGTCTCTGAGGTCCTGAGTTCGATTCCCAGCACCGCAAAATGGGAGAAGGATGTGACAATCCACTCCCAAGGCAATCCCAAAATAATCTGCCATTGAAAGCCCTATGAGGGTCGCTATGAGTCAGACATGACTTGATGGCACCTAACAACAACAATATATATATATATATGTATATATATATATATATATATATATATATATATATGTATATATATATATATATATTCTCCTTTGATCTTTAGATTTTTCACTGGGTATTACTATCTTAGTGTATGTTCTTTTATTTTCTTTTAATGGTTTAATTAAATTAATTAATTAATTAATTAATTTTCTTTTAATATTTTTAAGACAGTATCTTGCGATGAAGCCCAGGCTGGCCTTGAAATCATGATCTCCCTGCCTCAGCCTCCCAAGTGTTGGCATTACAATTGTGCAACATAAGGCCCAGCTTTTATCCTGTTGTCGTTAGGTGGTGTTGAATTGGATCCAACTCCTAACAATCTTATGTACAACAGAACAAAACCCTACCCAGCACTCTGCCATGTACATGATCTCTTAATCTTTGGTCCCAATTTTGCAGTCACGATGTTTCTTCTCATTTTGATTCGTGTCATATCATCAAAAGGAGTTCCAAGGGACTTTACTCCACTCCTAACATTAAGGTTGACTCTACTTTGAGGAGGCAACTCTTCCCCAGTTGTTTCTTGAATGCCTTCTATCCTGGGGCGGGGGGCTCATTTTCTGGCACTGTATTTGACAATGCTTCTCTGCTATTCATAGGGTTTTCAATGGCTAAGTGTTTTGGGAGTGGGCTTACAGGTCCTTCTCCCCAGTCTGTTTCAGTCTGGAAGCTCAGCTTAAATCTGTTCACTATGGGTAACCCTGCCAGTATCTGAAATACTGGTGGCATAACTTTCAGCATCACAGGAAAACACAAGCCCCCACAATATGACAAGCTGACAGACACAGAGGATAAAAATCTTCACTTGTAAACTTTACGTTTTTCAGCGGATATTGCAATCTTAGTGTACCTGGTTTTATTTTCCTTTTTCTTTTTAAATTTTTTTGAGATAGGGTCTTGCTATGTAGCTGAGGCTGGCCTTGATCATCTGGCCTTAGCCCCCCAAGTGTTGGGATTACAGGTGTTTGACACTAGGCTCTGCTTCTATTGTAGTATATCTTAATTCCATATTCATCACATCTGAACTTGACATCTCTCGTAAACTTGCTTTCTTCTATATGTAGATACCAGCTCAACTAATGGCCTATGAAGTTTTATAAGAGGGTACCACTTGATGCCTCTCCCCACCCGAGGGTCATCATGCACCACAGGCAGGGTTTTCTAGTACTAGTGTTGTGGCTTTGTTGCCTTCTTTCAATCATGATAACTATAGCTCTCCACCAGGTCTCTATTATCTCTAACTACCTGAAGAACCTCCCAAGCATGATTCTTGCCTCTGGTCTTTCCCATTTTCTTCCTTGCCCTGGATTATCTGTTCCACGTGTCCCCAGTGCCCCTTTCTATCTTTCCAGAGCTTTCCTTCTCCATGGCCTGCATACCGGATCAGATGCTCCCTGTGGCTGACAGAGCCTTCAATTCTACCTTCATCCTTTGCTCCTCTCTGCCTGCCTCTGTGAGCTGCTATAAACTCAATTGTTTATGCTTCTCCCAGAAGATCATCTATAGTTGCTGCTAATGGTTTTCCCTCTGCTTATAAAACAACTGCTCACTCTTCATATAGGTCAGGGTTCAGGTATCAGCTCCCTGGGAGTTTTCCAGCCTTTCCTATCATATCCCAGGTTTATTCGTGCCTCTTCTCTGTGTCTCCCATAATTGTAGAATTGTATCTCTTTATTCACTATATTTTAAATACATAACAAACATGTACACCTTTTCCCCCATTAGAATATAAGGACCTTGACAATAGAAGATATGCATTTCCCTGGAAATTTGCATAATATCTAAGATATGAGAGGGGCTAAAAATATTAGTTGATTACAATGCATGAGAAATGAATGTATATTTATGGCTGTGAGGACACTGGGTAAATACTTTGCCAAAAATACCAATACAAATGAATACCCTTTCTAAGAATTCTCTGAGCCCTGCTCTTTCCCAATGACAGCCTCTTTCTTTTGTTGTTAGGTGCTGTACTGTTGCATTGGATATGACTCATGGCAACCCTGTGTACAACAGAAACACTAACCAACACTATGCCTGGCACTATGTCATTGCTTCTCTGCTGTTCATAGGGTTTTGAATGGCTGATTGTTTTGCACAGTGAGTTACCAGGTCCTTCTCCTGTTTTTACAGTGCTGCGGATTGAACCCAGAGACTCAGAGAACACAGAGCAGCACCCTACCAACTGAGCTAACTCCAGTCTCTCTTTCTTTTAGCCTACATTTTTACTTTGCAGAGTCTTGTGGGTGCAGTACAGATTTAGGGTCAGAAGGAAGAACAGTTGGGGAAAGATGGTGCCCACAGGGAAGGCTGTAGCTCCCCAAGATCTGTCTGTGCCCTAAAAGCAACACCATTAAAGGAAACAAGTATTTGTTAAGTCCCAGAGTATGCAAAAGTCTGTTAGATGATGCATTTTTGTACTAGGTGAATTGAGAGGATTTCAGGGTCCTCATCATACTTCATCCTAGACTAGACTACTATCTGCCTGATTATTTTATCCAGGCAACAAACTTTAAGAACATTATCTATTTCCTTTTGATTGTTAGCCATTGCACATGAAACTTTAAGCAGCCCACAAGGAATGCAGTGCCCGACTATTTTTTGTCACTTTTTATAGAGCTTTGTATAGAACTGTGGATTCAGCAGTAGGTCAATAAAAAGATGCCTCACAGACAGACACCGGTTGACAGACTGACCAACTGATTGTAGGATCAGATGCTGCAAGTTTGCAGGAGGACAGAAAAAAGGGCATAAGAGTCAGAAAAATGAAAACAGATCTGAGTACCTGCTCATAAGGAATGTAAGCATACATATCTAAGATGAAAAAGATCCTCAGTCTATAACCATTTAGTCTTAAGTATCCACACAAATCAATAAAAATGTAGATCCTGTGCTAACTAATGTCTTCACAGAGACCCTTGTGCTCCCTCCCTTCTGGAGTCCCAAACCCCACCATCAATGGCACTAATGTCCTGTATTCTATTAAATTTAGAAAAGAATTGTTCTGTCTACCTGTGTGAAAAATTCATTGCTCCCGTACTGTAAGTGGCTTTGTGTTTAATACTGGTATATCTTACTTGTCAAATTCCTTTTTGGGTAAAGAAATTTTTTTCAATTCCCTGCTTTTATTTATTATCTTATTACATTTTAACTGTTGATGTTTATTTTTATTTGACATTCAATGAATTTTCTCTGGGTCTACCCTTTTAGTACTGGCTGATGTTTTATAACATATTGATTCCCAATATTTTAAACTGACCCAATGTTGATATGAGGATCACAGTGGGAAATAAGATGTTTACATCTCTCTATGAATAGCAGATAAATGAAATAATAAAGGTTGTCAAAAGCTGAGGAATAAAATAAGCTGGGTTCTTGTTTGCTCTCAAGGATATATTGCTCTGGAGCTTAGAACCAACTAACTTCATAATGCACAGAGAGTGAAGTGGTTCTGGGCAGCAGGTTACTATTTTAAATGTCTGAAATATTAAAGACAATTTTATAAGAAAACACTATTCAAAACAGAATGCTTGATGTTTGTCCATCATAAAGTACTTTATTGAAAAGAAAAACCTTACTCTACCAGAATCTAGAGCCTGACTACTTAAGTTTATGTGTATTCCTTACTGTTTTCTGGTTCTATGGTCTAATCTTGAACAAGTCATTTAGCCTGTGGGTGCCTCTGGCTCCTGTTCTATAAAAATGCAAGAAATAATAATATACTTATGCTTATTAGAGGAGGCAACAGAGATAATGCCAGTAAGCATTTAGATCATTGCTTCACACACAGTAAGTATGTAATAAATGCTAGCTATTGTTATTACTATTGTTATTAGTTACAAGGGAATTGCCAATATAAAATTCTTTAAGTAGAAGCAATATTCATTTAATCTATTTTTGTATTTAAAAAATAAGCAACATATTTAAGCCATGTTGATGTTGTTGTTACGTGCTGTCAAGTTGTTGTCTGACTCATAGTGACCCTGTATACAACAGGCAAAACACAATTGTTAATGCTTCTCTGCTATTCATAGGGTTTTCAATGGCTGATTGTTTTTTTGGGAGTGGGTTGCCGGGTTCTTCTCCCAAGCTTACAGCACCTGGTGTTCCCAGGCGGTCTCCCATTCAAGGACTAACCAGGACCAACCCTGCTTAGCTTCCGAGATCTGAGGAGATCAGATGCTGCAGTGGTATATTTCAAATATATAACAAACATGTACATCTTTTCCCTCATTAGAATATAAGAACCTTGACAATAGAAGATATGCATTTCCCTGAAAATTTGCATAATATCTAAGATATGAGAAGACCATTAATTTGTCTTCTTCCACTGATTCAATAAATAATATATCTTATTAAGTTAGATTAAATTTTCTTTCATGGCACTTACCATGACATAATTTGTCTGCTTACTTATCCATTTTTTCAAGTCCAATGCTGGTTCCTTAAGGGCAAGGGCAATATTTCAGTCTTATTTTTGCCTCTCATACTGGGGAGAGGGCTTGGCAAAGAGAGGTTCCTCATTATATATATGAGTTGAACAATGGAAGACTATGCTTAAGTGAAATGACTTCCTATATTGTTCTTACATGGGTTTATTTTTTTTCTGACTTCTTTGTCTATATTAGGCATCATTTACAAGTGCTTTAAGCTAACAGGTGTCAAGTCATTCAAATTTAGTTTAATAGAACAGCAAAATTTTTGTTAGGTGCATTCTACAGCTTGCTAAAGTACATATTGGCTCCAATTCCAAACATGATCTGGACAGCATAAATTGCATACCAAAGATCTTGCATTGTTGTTTACAGTGAATCTACTTTTATGCCCTTCTGAAATTCACATTTTTTAAGCGTGCATAATTGTTCTGAAATTCACATTTTTTAAGCGTGCATAATTGCCAATGGCTTTTACTTATCTAAATCTATCTGTCAAGGAGTACTGTTACTTTTACACACTCTGCTGATTTCAATATCATATGATACACACTGACTTAGGATAGTGATCAATAAGAAACTTGTCTGAAATACCTGCCATTCCCAGTATGCATGATGCTAAGTGAGAGGAACACAGCCAGCAACTGACCTTACTACACAGATTCTAATAGACAAGTTCAGGTGGAGACCACCCTCTGCTATTAGGACCCAGATTTGAACATAGTGTCAGACAAGAGCTGACTGATGTTGAGCTTAAGAACTTGCAACTTACATATGGCACATACTATTTCCTGTGACATTAGCTTAGATCTCAAATATCCTTTCTATTTTAAAGGTGAGTTGCAGTTCATATTCATATATGGAAAGCAGAAAATACCCTTATAGCTCTTCCCAAATTCTTTCTTGGGGCAATTGTTTTGGCAAAGGCATATGTTAAAACATCTCACATCAGAAGGGAAACAATCCAACCAGCAGATATAGAATTTATATGAAAATCTATGATGAGTAGGTTAAAAGGAGACTAAGTATTCAAAAAGAGGCAATCTACACTTATTAGGTTTACTAGTTGTTAATATGCTCTATACTAGTAATAATAAAAGAGTTTGGTGAGTAATATAGGAAATACATATACATATAAAGACATCAATACAAAATATGTACGTATTACATACATTAAGGTTGATAGCTAAATTCCCATTTGGCTTCGTTCAGTGTTTGGTTGCCAGCTGCTTTTCTTTTGTGTGTTATGATTAATTTCATTGTCACTAGATTTTATGTTTCTGAGAGTCTTTTACTGAACCTAGTCAGAAACCAGGGAGGGTATTAGGAATCCAAGTTGCTGGGGCAGTTTCTATTGTATTCTGATCTACTCACTAAAATTCTATGGTCAGATAAAGACCATGAAAGAAGAATGAAAATAATGACAGCATTTTCTGCTTTTCAAATAAAGCTTCTTACAGTAGTCCTACAGTTTTTTAAAAAAGATATTTTATTTGTTCTGTATTAACATACATTTCCAAGCTCTTAAACTTTTGAAGAAATGAATTAAATGGGACATGCTTTCTTGATTGGTATGTGAGAAACCCCATGGAATGTTTAATACAAAAAGCTACATAGGCAAAATGTTTTATAAGCATGTTTAAAAGGGGAATCTATCAAGCAATTTCTATATGCTCCTGATTGCTGGCTTGTGTGCTGTGAAGAACAAAACTTCAACTCAAAATGCAAATCATACAGGAATCATAAAAAGGCACAACCCAACCCTGCTATCACAGTAATTAAGATTTTCAAAGTAAAATTATTTTCCTCTGTTTCTCTTTCTCTCTCTTAAAAAAATAATATACCACGCTTAACAATTTTGGGATGCTTTCAGTTAGGATGTTGCAGGTAAAATTTATGCCACATTTGTCAAAAAAATTTCCCCATTTTAGTACGTATTAAGTCCCTCCCTTAATTAAGCCTTCTGGGGTTTCAATATGTTGATCTCATTTTAAACTGAGCTCAGCACAATTAGACACACTGAGGAGATAAGAGATAGGCGGTGTATACACAAACATTTCAGATACAAATGTTTCATCCTGCAAGGCCTGGATTTTCTTTTTCCATTTTTAAAAAATCTGGGCTCAAATAAAGAAAAGAAAAAAAATTGATTATTTTCAGCTTGTCATACATCTCATTTGGAGTGGGTCAGACCTCCCTATTCACAATTACCACTAGTTAATCTTATCCGAGAAAAATTCAATTACATTTATCAAGGTTATTCCACAGACTCAAGCTATTGCTTTAAAAGGGGCGGGGGGATTTTAGTGTTAAGAATGTTAGCATTGTGTTCCCTCCATTTTAAAATAAAAACAAAAAATAAATAATTAAATCATGCTTTTATGTCCATATTATTAATGTAGGGTTGTAATAAAGTAATATTTGACAGTTTTGTAAAAAGGATTATTAATACATAGATTATGGAAGTTTAGGAGGGAGGCTCATAACTGTTAATAGACTTCAATTCGCAGCCTACACTGACATTTTAAAAAATCTAGTTTCAAATTTGATAACAGATTACCAGCTAGGCTGGAAGCCAACCACCTGATTAAGGCAATTTAAATGCTTGCAAAGTGGTGAGATTAAAATCAAATAAGTGCCGATTTTTTTTTCCTGCTTCACTTATCTTTCCCTGGATTCGTTCCTTAACTACCAGGTGGTGAAGGACTCTGGGTAATTTTCCTCTGCGCCAATTACCCCAGGATGGTTTTTAGGGTGAAGCAGAATAATTACTGCACTATCAATCCAAAATGGGCTGCTTAATGTGTTTAAGAGAGATTTTGAGCCTTAGCAGGGAGGCTGCCTGAAGCGTGCTCTGCTCGCCGTGCCAAAGCCCACTCGGCCTACTAGGATAGTTAACCGTTCAGTGAGAAGGCATCCCACACCCAAGGTGAAAGAAAACAAGGGAAACTCCTGGGAAGCGGTGGGAAAGTTAATGAGCTGCTTCCAACGTGTGGCAGGCTGCAGTCGCAGGTGGCTGACAAAGCTAGGCAGGTTAAGAAAATAATATTTATCATCCAGCTGCCAGGACTGTCTTTATCAAAACTCTTTCTAAAACGCATACAACAAGAAGGAAAACGGGCTTGAAAATTTTTTTTGAAGAGAAACAAAAACAAAAAGCCCCAAGCTGCTGTGATTCAAATGCTCTATCCTTACTGATGGGTTGGAAAGAAAGTGGGAGGGAGCGATTGAATCTGAAAGCAGTTTTTAGACATTTTCCTGCAAATAAAATGGAAAGTAACAAACAACTAAATCAGATTATTTATTTAAAAATTAAAATCAGGCTGCAACTTTGAAATGACACTACTAAATTCTATTTTGTAGCAACCTCAAATTAAGTAACATCTTCCATCTGTTGAGCCTGCTCTGAATTTCCTTAATTATCATTATTTGAATGTAAATTTTGAGTTTTAGCCAGTTTGTCCAAAGAAACACAATGCTAATTTAAAAAATAAAAATAAAGAAATCATTATCTGTAAAGTAGCTGCTGCTGTTTTCTCCATTTAGCTATTTCTTTATATTGGACTTTAAATGATCTGTGCCTTGTCTCTTCTTTAGTTTGGTGAAGGTTCTTTTTTTAATTATTTAATCAAAGACTGGTTTATGATTTAGCTTAACAGATGGTTTGTGATAATGTGAGTCAAAGTGTTTTATTTTAGAGAAATTCAGCACTTGAAATTGTGTGTGTGCATGTGCATGCACGCATGTGTGAGGGTGCTTCTGTTTTGGGGGGGACCTGCATTCTTATCTGAGTATGTATCTAGATGCCAGTGCTTCTGACTGTTGACCTCAATAGTGTAATATTGCATGCAAGACTGATATCAATGCAACCACTCCTGGCTCCTTAACTTGGTAATCAGTTTCATCTGCAAGGGGGAGGAAATAATAAGTGAGAATCAGGCAAAATGCATGCTGTCCTGTGTTTTAAGTACACATGTTAAACTACATGTTGGAAAGAATATCATGAACTTCATGTTTGTAGGAAATGAACTCCTATCCATTCTGACAGATGCTCTGGTTTATACAGAAAAATATTCTGTAAGGCTCACACACAATCCATTTAAGATTATCACATTAAACCATATTTACTTCAGAGGTCTGTAATAATTACATATGCACTTGAAAATCCCCAGGACTTTGGCTGCTGTGTCACAGATTTTCACTGAAACATTTTCATTTGATGTGCAAAGTGAGAAGTACTCTTTAGTGGCAAGACAATTATCTGATTCTACTAATAAATGACTGCACTAGTAGTCATTTTTAATTGAACAATTATAGGATATTGCACTGTCAGTTGATTATAGAAGTCATTTCATAAATGTCAAAAATCTCTTTAAATGAATTATGAAGCTCCAAAATAACTCCGGCAATCAGCCAGCAATAACACAATAATCTGTTTACCCTGTTGTCAGCTGAACTCTTACCATTTTGTGGAGGGGAAGAGGCTAAGAGGAAAGCAGAGCACTAAAAGGAAAGCAGAGCATGGTGTGGGGAGCCCTTTCTTAAGGATTATGCTTAGCTCAAGCTGAAACCACTACCCCAGCTTTGATTAACGGAGATTTTGAGTATTCTCAAGAGCTTGGCCATATATAAAATATATTACAAAATTAAAGTCATCCTCTATGGACAGTCAGTACAAACATGTATTGTGTGTCATAGGTGGAAGATTTTCAAGAGAAGTGGATCCATGAACACTAGGTTACTGACTTGAGGCTGCCTCAATGCTGAGCAGGACTCTGCATTTCATGTTCAGTGGACTTGGTTTACTCATTACCTCAGTCTACTTACACTTGAATGAATCTCCTAAATATTGCTTTAATATCCATCAAACTTTATTTTAAAAATTTACCTGGGAGGAATGTCATTTTTAATATCCCATACCAGGTAGAATGCTGCCGTGCTATTTTTAGTTTCTCATACTTTGCTGTTGGCATGTAAGAACTATGGATGCATGAGTAAATATACTTATATTTCATTTTCTACTAGTAGGAGTGACACCAGAGATTAAAGAGAAGTTGTACTGGTCCCAGAAGAAACGTTTCTAAGATGTCAAACTGTCCTTTTTATCATAAAATAAATATTTTTACATATTGCATAAAACATGACATCTATTTCCTTAAAAAGTACACTCTAAGTTTGCATATTAAATTTTAGTTATTTAACGTATAATGTGTGATATGTCATCTTTTCATGTTTATTGATTTCTACTTGTTTGCACTCTTCTATGTATTACATAATGGGGTTTTCCTGTGATCTTCCAACTCTATGAGCCATAACTAAAAGTGTCCAAATTTTTCTTTAAATAAAGCTGTTGTTGTTGTTGTTGTTAGGTGCTGTCGAGTCGGTATCCAACTCATAGCGACCCTCATAGGGTTTTCAATGGCTGACCATTTCGGGATTGCCTTGGGAGTGGATTGCCAGGCCCTTCTCCCATTTTTGCGGTGCTGGGAATTGAACTCGGGACCTCAGAGACTGCAGCGCAGTGCTCTACCAACTGAGCTAAATCCCAGCCCCTTAAATAAAGCTATCATTTGTAAATTTCTTTGTGGAATAAAAAATTTGCAAAGAGAAAAATACAGCCTAGACTTACTGTTTCATCAGTTTGGGATAATTTAATTTCAGCTTTTTTTTTTAATAGAATCCACTCAATAATTTTACCTCATGGCTATCTGAATAATCACAATTTTATTGTCCCTCGATATATATGGAACCCACAGAATAATACCATAGCCAAATTTGTTGTTTTTAGATTGTATATCAAGAGACAAATCTCTTGGTGCTTAAAATTTTTCTCCTGAGTCCCTTCTTTAGTCTTTTATACCATATATGTTCCCAGAGCTTTAAGACAGATTAAAAAGACTGTAACAAAATGTAAATTACAATAAATTAACAAAACACTAACAAAAAATAAGATAAATCACTCAAAAACCTAGAAAACTGGCTTATAGTACTTAAGAATAGGACTGGATGGCAACTTGTGGTTTTATAACTCTGTTATCACATTCACCCCTGGCAGTGTTTATGTAGAGAAAACTCAAAGATGCAAAGAAAAACCACCTGTAAAGGCCACACGGTGTCTTAAGAGAGCTGAGAGCAAAAGAGGAAACAAAAAAACATGTGGTGTATGGTAGATAGAACTGACTCAGAACTGGCTGAATGGTTCACTAGTGGCAGGGGTCATGACATTAGATGATGTTACTCACCTGTCCTGTCCCTGCATTTTCATCCAAAGTTTTCTAAATGACCATTACCTTAGAAAAATCTTTTGAAACTGGGTAGTTAAATAAGTCTTTCAAAGTTTATACAAACTTAGATTAAAAAATAAATCACACTTAGAATAAATTCCTAATTATAATAAAAGAAGGGTATTTGGTTAACTGTTACTATAACACATTGTTATCTCTATTTTCCAAGAAATAAACTTAATATAGGATTTTACTGAATCTGAAAATATTATTTATCAGACACATTGATTATTTTATGCCACTTGTTAATCAGATAGATTATAACACACATCCCAATATAAGAGATGTTAGAATTTGAGCAAAATGTATCTCTTAGTTTCCCTGAAATAAAGTGGCATAATAATGACATAATCTCAGTGATGGAAAAGGCACTTCAGTCTTCTGGAATTCATTAAAGTCAACATTATCACTAAAACAAATATTGTGAAAAAGACTGAATAAATACTGTATATACATACACACACATACATCCTATGAAAAGTAATACTTTACCAATACAATTAAGTGACATTATCTAAGTTTCTGGTCTCAAATTATACCCTATACTTTTCCTTATTGTCATTGAATAGTTTCACAAATACACAGAGAGATGGACAAACACACACACACACACACACACACACACACTACACAAATATCTGATGCTGGACCACCCTGGTGTCCAATCCTGTCAGATCTTGGAAGCTAAGCAGAGTTGGCCCTGGTTAGTACTTCAGTCGGAGACCACTTGGGAATACCAGATGCTGTAGTCTTGGGAGAAAGATCTAGCAACCCACTCTGCAAAAATATTAGCCATTGAAAATCCTATGAATTGCAAAGAAGCACCGATACAGTGCTGGGGAGTGTTTTGCTCTATTGTATATAGAGTCACTATGAGTCAGACACAACTCAAAGCACTTAACCATAACGATAAAATACAAATATACATGTATATACATATATATGTATGTATATATTTTGTCACAGATTTTAAAATAGGTTTTAGTGCAATGAATCAATAATTAGAACTTATTTTAATTTATCTCTACTGATAAATAAATCCTAAAAATAAGAATAGAAAGATACACATAGCAATTAGGAGATAAAAATTGAAAAATTTGAATTTCTAATAAAAAAACCTGATCTGTTTTTCTTCTCTACAGTATTTCTTTGGTATTTTTCCTCTTGTTTCTCTGCGCATAATAGTCTCAGACAGGATCAAATTTATACTTATTTACAGCAGTATTACATTTCTAGTTATAACAATGAAGAAAGCATTTTAAGATCTGAAGAGTAATAATAAAAAAGCATTAAAAATAAATAAAATCACATAGAGTGTGGTTTTACAATTTGAGCATCAAAATATCAGCCACAGATTCAGGAAACATGGACTGATGCAATCAAGTGGTTACTCTCTAACACTTTCCCTGATCTTTTAAGGGCTAAAGAAAATGCATATATAGAAAAATTTATTGAGATAAAAAAATAGCTAGGATAAATGGGATTTTAAGGCATTTGCAAGGAGTTAAAATACAATGAATTGTGTATTATAGGCAATGTTTGGAGAACCTACTGCATTATTTAAAGCTACCATAAAACCTTTTTTCTCTAAAAGCTCATTTTTCAATATTAGTCATAAAACCAAAGCAATAATTAGGAGGATTGGGCTGGTTGGTTTTGGAATGTTTAGAAACACAAGTGTATCATAGAATGTCCTAAAACATGTTTATAGGAAGCAATGATAGAAGTGAAAACAAAGAGAATGCTAGATGCTTTCAGAAAAGTGATCTGAACAAGGAAATGAGTGAGCTCTGCCTTTTTCACTTCTGGTCTTCACTTTTCCTGACCTTCATCCTGGTGTTTCTGCTTGCTTTTCTCTCCCCCTGACAATACCCAGCCTCTCTGGTTTTGTGTACTGCCGTGTTCACCTTGTAAAGTGGTATGTCGTGTTCCTGACTTTTGTTCTTTATGTATCATACATACTCCATGGCCTAGATCCTGTATTTTCAAATGTGACTAAAATCTATAAGTAAAGTAACTCAAGATGACACGTGTGTGAATCCATGAATATGTTCCTCTTACCACAACATGATATTTTAACACGGACCAACCAATTAAAAATATGGTATTAGGCAGGCAAGGTGGTTTGTGCCTGTAATCCCAGAGATTTGGGAGGCTGAAGCAAGAGGATTTCGAGTTCAAGGCCAGAGGCAGCCTGTGTAATTTAGCAAAACCCTGTCTCAAGATAAAAAGAAAAGAAATGGGCTGGGGATGAGCTCATTTGTAGGGCGCTTGCAAAGGATACATGAGGCCCTGGATCCAACTCCCGAGTATAGCAAAAAATTAAGTAAAAGAAAATAAAAAGAATATGGGATTGTTCTAAAAAAATAGAAACTTATTGTTAGCATTTCAGAAGCAGAGACAACACACTGGTTGGATGTTTGTCCTCAAGCTGATTCTAGAATATTTCTCAATCTGTGGATATGTTTCCTTATTCTTATTTATATCATAAATTCCACTTTCATATTCCCAACTGTCTCCTGGGCATTTTCATCAGTCATCTTGATTGTCCTGGCATTTCAAGGTCAATGTATTCCCCAAATAAGCTCATACTCATGCTCCCCCAAACTTTTTTTTCTTTTGTGGAAGATTAATTCTTGGCTAATTGCATCATCAACCACTGTGTCTTCTCCTCCTGTCCTCCACCTCCTGCCCATTTCCAGTTCAGTTTTGTGATTCATTCAGAGTTCTCTCTTGAATCTGGTTCCTTTGATCTGCTCCTACTGGCACTGACTCAGTTTAAGTAACTTTTCTTTATAGACGATTACGATATCTTTTAAATTTTACCTGTAACAAGATTTTTTTCCTCACTTTGTGACATGTTCTTTAATCTGTTACTGTAGATACATTTTCAATCCATCCCCATAAAACAATCGGCCATTGAAAACCCTATGAATAGCACAGAAGCACAACAATAATGTCTCATCTGTTGTACATAGGGCCCATATGAGTTGGACACCGACTCGTCGGCACCTAACAACAATATAAGTACATTTTATAAATGCATATCCTACATATATCTCCCTTGTTTGAAATTTAGGCTTCTCATTATTTTTATTCGGAGCCTAATCAAGCATGAAGTTAAAAAAAAACTAAAACAAGAAGCCCTTCATATCTATGTTTAAATTTTCTTTGCCATCTACCCTTTTGCAAACAACCCATCCAAACGTTCTCTCAGCCTTACAGAATGCTCACCATTCTCCAAATATGTTCTGCTCCTCCTTTCATTTTAGCTTTCATTGCCTAGAATGTATCCTATTTATTGGCACAGACAATTTCTTTCTCATCTTTTAAGATTTCTTTCAGATCTTGTAAGCCTTCTTCTTCAAAGGCTTTTCTAACTCTACCAGGCAGTTGGCATCTCTCACTTAGACATTAGTCTCACTGTATTTGCCATCAGGGTATGTTTTACCTGTGCCAGGTCTCACCCACCAGTGCATACATCTGGCTTTCCCTTCTATAGCTTAATGACACCTGCAGGTATCTAAACCTCCACATTTCAGTTATGAAATTCCCAAATCACTAAGAGCATCCACACAAAACTGGTTGGATGAGGCTCAGTTCTCTCAAGTCTTTGAATGTGGTGGGGGTGGCATGATAATAAATGGAGATGCTAGGGAGCAGTCAGGAATGAGCTGTGTGTGTGGGGGGTGAGCATAAGGGAACAGTAGCATAGAGGCACATTCCAATAAGTTTATCACTAGCCAAGAGGAGTCCTTACAGGAGTCACCAGATGAGATCATGAGCAAACTCATGCCCTAGTGCTCCATGGAGATCCAGCAAGGAAATCCAAAAGAAACCAGCTCTACATGAGCCCCACTCTAATGTTATCTGGACTCATCTATGAATAAGAAACTATAGAAAAGACCCATCTTCAATCATTTGGTTGCTGAATCTCCCTTGTGAGCAGCTCCCTTGTGAGCAGCCTGCTCTGTGGTCTGTCTCACAGTGCAGTCTTTCCCATTGCTATTGATAAACTCTCTCCTCTTCCTACTTTAAAAACTGACTCCTGACTTTCACTTCACCACTCTTTCTTGTTGAATTCTTCTTAACAAGGAGACAAGAACTGAGGATAATTTTCCCACAACAGGGAGATGGTGAATGACACACAGGTTATTGTTGATAAAAATCCTTTACCTACAATCATAAGGAAAACAGTGAAGTTTCTGAGTTATGATTATAGTCTTAGAAATGGAGAGCAAACAAATAAGAATGGTATTAATGAAGGTCCTGATCAACATGATGTAAGGTGAAGAAACAAAGTCTAGTATGACTCCCAGCTTTCTGGTTTCACTAAATACAAATTCTCAATAAGAGCAAAAAAAGTGCTGAAGGAAAAACCGATAGGAACATCTGGATTTAGTTACTTTCAATACATCAAACTGTATGTATTTCTTTTAGATAAGTTTCACCATAAGGTATAGATCAGATGGTGACATTTTAAAAATATAAAACAAAAGGCCAGACAGTAAATATTTTCCACTTTGAGTGGCATGTGTTTTCTGTCACAACTGTTTAACTCTGCCTTTATCATATGAGCCATAGACAAAGAATCAGCTGTGACCATGTTCCAGCAATATTTTATTAACAAAACAGATGACAAGACTAATTTAACCCATTGACCATAGGTACCTGACCCCTGATCCAGTTAGTTGAAGTCATCAGTACCTAAATCCCCACATGTCCATCAGCTTGTTGTGCTGCGGGGGCTTGTATGTTGCTGTGATGCTGAAAGCTATCCAACTGGTATTTCAGATACCAGCAAAGTGACTCATGGTGTATGAAATTCAGCTGAGATTCTGGACTAAGAAAGACTAAGAAGAAGGACCTAATAGCCCACTTCCACAACCATTAGCCATTGAAAACCCTATGAGTAGCACTGAGAAGAGAAGCACTGTCAAATATAGTGCTGGAAAATGAGCTTCCCAGGCTGGAAGGCATTTATGAAAAAACAAGGGAAGAGTTACCTCCTCAAAGTAGAGTAGACCTTAATGATGAGACTGGATTAAAGCCCCTGGGATCTTCATTTGCTGCTGTGGCATGACTCAAAATGAAAAGAAACATAGTGGATGCAACAGTGTGCTCAAACATAAAAAGACCATGAGCATGGCACAGTGTTTCCTTCTGTTGTGCATAGAGTTGCTATGAGTCAGATCTGATTTGATAGCACCTAACAACAGTACCTTTGCCTGCAGCTGTAGCCCTGTGGCATCCGATCCCGTCAGATCTCAGAAGCTAAGCAGGGTCGGGCCTGGTTAGTACCTGGATGGGAGACCGCCTGGGAACACCAGAAGCTGTAGGCTTGGGAGAAGGACCTGGCAACCCCCTCCCAAAAATCAATCTGCCATTGAAAACCCTATGAACAGCAGAGAAGCACTGACAA
>VMDO01010692.1:0-15566 GCA_007922755.1 Pedetes capensis | reverse complement strand
CATACAGAGGGTCGCTATGAATCGGATACCGACTCGTCGGCACCTAACAACAACAACAACAGTACCTAAGAGGATGAGTATCATCAGAATGCGTGAGATTACTCAAAGGTTAGTGTGCTATTGTAACAGGGTAAATGCAAATATGGGCTTAAATAAAATAAAAGATGTTGTGCGAATTGTGTTGTACCAGGAGAAAATAGCCTAATTTCCCCTTTGACTGACTTTTGATAGGCAATCTTGTTACCTCCTTTAATAACTTATCCTGTTCTAAATCTTGAAGAGAGACACTACTTCCTTTTCTTCTATCATACTATCAGCATTTTCACTAACAAAATTAATATGTTTGACAGGCACCACAGGAATTGGACTTGGAATGCACATGCCAAGAAAAGATTTGCCCTACCACCTACTATCATTGGGATGGAACTGGAAGCCAGAAACTCTCTCCCTAGTGCATGAGCAGAATTATTAGGTGGGTTAGTTTAGAGATATTAACAGGTAATAAGGAGGAAAAGAGGACTGAAAACAACTTCTGTACTCAACCATGATGGATAAAGCCATGTGTGAGACCAATCTTTTAAGGACATTGGAAGGACATTATCTAATGGACAGTACAACCTAATCCAAGATGAATAGCAGCCTGAGTACAAACAAAGGCAGATCTTTCCAAGATACCTGTCTATTGGTCCATCCTTTTGAAATATGCTAAATAAGCCTATTGAGCTATTTTATAAAACAAAGACCCTAGGCTTCATATGCCTTCAACCAAAACCAAGGGCTTTTCCATGCAGAGTTGGAGTTGCTACCTCAATGCTCACACCACATTGGGTATTTCCTAGTTTGAATAAAAGCAGAGGGAGCATGAACTGTTCATTCATTTCTCTTCCTTCACTCCCTGGGCAGTTGTATGCCCACCTCTCTTTCTCTGGGGTGACCCCATGTGACCAGTCTCTATTCTCAGGTTGCCATTTTCTCTGTCTATTCAAGATAACTTTCCTTCTAGAAATTTGCTTACCTCTTCTGTTCTGTCTGGCTTTACCTTTCCCTGGGGAACAGAAATATCCTTATGCCTATTCACCCAGACCCTGCAAGTGTGCTGTCTGATCCCATCAGATGTGGGAAGCTAAGCAGGGTCAGGCCTGGTTAGTACTTGGATGGGAGACCACCTAGGAACACCATGTGCTGTAGGCTTGGGAGAAGGACCCAGCAACCCACTCCCAAAAAACAATCAGCCATCAAAAACCCAATGGATAGCAGAGAAGCACTGATAATACTGTTTTATCTGTTGTACTTAGGGTTGCTATGAGTTGGACACTGACCCATTGGCAACTAACAACAACAATTCACCAAGAGAACTGAGTCTTTGCCAAGTTTCTTTCCAGGTTTATCTAAACTTCTCCAGATGCCTCAGTTTTCCCTGTAATCATTACTTAAATGTGGACTAGCTCTTAATAAATTCTTTCTACTATAATTTTGGTGTCAGGTATAAATTCTTTTATATTCTGAACACATGGACTGTGGTTTTGTTGCTGCTGGACTCCCAGACCAGCATATCAGGTAACAGGAATGAGTGGGGATTTTCCAATTATCATGTAATAAAAGCCCCTGAGGCCTTTTTCCTTTTGAAAATGGGGATCTTTGAGAGACTGGATATTTCCCCATTTTCCTCGGGGCTAGTTACACCATTGGGTTAGTGTGGTTGGATCAGGAAGGGAGAACCAACCAAAATGGTTAGAGATGCTAGTTGTTGTTGTTAGGTGCCATTGAGTCATTGTCTGACTCTTAGCGACCCTATGTACAACAGGCAAAACAGTATTGTCAGTGCTTCTCTTCTACTCATGTGGTTTTCAATGGCTGATTGCTATTTGGGAGTAGGTTGCTGGGTCCTTCTCCCAAGCCTACTGCACCTAGTGCTCCTAGGTGGTCTCCCATCTAAGAACTAACCAGGCTTGACCCTGCTTAGCTTCTGAGATCTGATGGGATCAGATTTCACAGTGGTAAGCTGCAGGCAGAGATGCTAGAAGTTTTGGAAAACAAGAAAGAGAGTTGTCTTGGAAATAAGCAAATGGAGATTTTTCAATAAGACTATGTTAAGAGAGCCTGCAGCTGTAGCCCTGTGTCATCCGATCCCGTCAGATCTCAGAAGCTAAGCAGGGTGGGGCCTGGTTAGTACCTGGATGGGAGACCGCCTGGGAACACCAGAAGCTGTAGGCTTGGGAGAAGGACCTGGCAACCCCCTTCCCAAAAATCAATCTGCCATTGAAAACCCTACGAACAGCAAAGAAGCACTGACAATATTGTTTCCCCTGTTTTACAGAGGGTCGCTACTCGACGGCACCTAACAATGACAACAATGTTAAGAGAGTAGAGAGCTTTAGTAAGTATGGACAAAATAAATAAAAATAAAGGTCGTTCACTAGATTTTTCAACGAGAGAGTCACTAGTGGCCTTAAAGTAAGACGTTTCAGTACACTGTGGGGACAGTTATTATTATGCAGTAGACTGAGGGACCGATCCAGAAATGGTAATTAATGTCCTAAGAAGTTTGATTCAAGTCCACCACTGGAAGCTCAGGTCAACGTAGAACAATTGTGTTTGTATCTGTGTTGCATTTTCCTTTTGACCTTCTGTATGCATGGAATGGCAATAAAATAATATTAATAATTATATATTATCACTGCTATTAAAAAGTTTAAATTTTGTGATTAAAATCTGTCAAATTTGCCATACTTGCAAATCTAATATTTTGGAATTTTAAGAATATAGGTTAATAACTGCATATCAAAGCCTACTCACCACCTAGTCTTCACTTCTCTTTCTTGACTGCTCTGACTCTGCCAACGTTTCTTTATCCACACCTAATACCTTTCTTAAACTTTCCTTTTGTATTCTCCATAATTGACATGGCTCCTTCCCTCCCTGACATACTCTGCATGATTTGCTTATTCTGTACTTGGTCTGCCTATTATTTGGAGGGGAGGAGTTTCTGGGGAGTTGTACCCAGAACCTAAAGCATGATTTTTTTTGCAAGTGCTCAACCATGGAGCCATACCTGCAGCCTGTTTTTGTTTTTGTTTTTGTTTTTGTTTACTTTGTACTTTGAGACAGGGACTCATTAAGTTATGCAGTCTGAGTGTGGCCTCAAACTTACAATCCTCTTGCCTCCACCTCCCAAGTCACTGGTATGAAAGGCATGTGCCACCATGCCTGGCTTGATCACCTTGTTTTTCTATGTATTTTCTCTAGTTATGTTTATAAGAACACATGTGAAAGCCACATCTGAAATACTGGTCTCTGTAACTTTGGTTCTTGAAGAAATGATTATTTATACTAACCTGGGAGAGTTAGTCCATATACACACCATTAATAAAAACGTGAATTCATATGTACAATAATTACAAAAATATTTTACAATTTTGTGAAGAAAGATTTATGATACTGAGATAATCTGGAAGATTATGTATATATATATATATATATATATATATATATATATATATATATATGTTGTTGCTGTTGTTAGGTGCTGTCGAGTCGGTATCCAACTCATAGCGACCCTCACAGGGTTTTCAATGGCTGACTGCCTTGGGAGTGGATTGCCAGGTCCTTCTCCCATATATATATATATATATATATATATATATATATATATATTCTGCAAAATATACTTCAGAAACCAGTATTCTCACCATGTTATTACTCTGTCCTGTCCAATTATGAACTGGGTAAGGTATAGAGAATACATACATAGAGGATCATAGTGTGGTACTGTCCTTTATTTCATGCCTATCTCTTAGTCTGTTTTCTGTGGTTATAGAAGAGTGCCTGAAACTTGATAATTTATAAAGAAAACAGGTTTATTTAGCTCACAGTTTGGCAGGCTGTGAAGTTCATGATTGGACATCAACTGGTGAGGCATCACCATGCGATGGTGAGTTGATGCATATGAAGAGGGGAACAAAGGGTGCCAGATGCTGTATGACAACCCAAATCCATCCTCATGCGAAGGACATCTCTCTCTCTTACAGACTACCGCCCAACATTACTACGTTAGCAACTAAGTATCAATGTGAGTTTAAGTGGAGAAAAAGTACATTAAAACCATGGCAGCATATTTTGCAGAACAATTTTATACATAAAATATCAAAACTCTCTATAAACACACAGATGACCCTCCATATCTATGGATTCTGCATACATGGAGTCTCAGGTTGAAAATATTAAGGAAAAATTACATCTGTGCTGAATATGTATAGATTTTTTTCTTGTCCTTATTCCCTAAACAATACAGTAAAACCATTATTTAAATAGCACTTACATTGTACTGGGTATTATAAATAACCTAGGGATGCCTTAAATGTGACAGAGAATATGTGTAGGCTATTCATAACTACTACACCATTTTATATATAGGATTTAAGCATCTTCAGAGCTTAGTGTCTGTGAGGGATCTTGAAACTAATCCGCCATAATACCCAGGGACAAGTGTGTGTGTCTTGTGTGTGGTGTGCGTGTGTGTGTGTCTGTGTGTGTGTATGTGGCTGGAAAATTATCCTCTATTCTTGTTCTGCTGTTATGAAGAATTTAAGAACAAATGGCACTGAAGTGAAAGTCAGGTGTCAGTTTGTAAAATGTAAAGAGGAGTGAGTTTATTAAGAGGAACTGGAAAGATTATACTCTGAGACAGACCACAGAGTGGGCTGCTCAAGAAGAATCAGCCACCTAATAGTTGAAAGTGAATCCTTTTATAATTTCCTTTTTTTTGAAGTCTGGGAATGGAGATCACATTAGGGTGAAGCTGGTGTAGACCTGGAGGGCTTCCTCAGCTTATACCAATAGGGCATGATCTCACCTGGTAACTCCTCTGCAAGGACTCCTCATGGCTAACGATAAGCATACTGGTATTTAGCTCTGTGCTTTTTATTCCTGGGTGGTGCCCATATTCCCTGTTGTTCATTTCTGCCTGCACCTTAATATGTATACTACTGTGTGTGTGTGTGTGTGTGTGTGTGTGTGTGTGTGTATTCTATTCAGGACAATCCTATGAAGTCGGTATTATTATCCTCATGTTATAATAAAGAAACTGAATGGCAAAATGCTGAAGAGTCTTGACTGATAAAATATCTCTTGTAGATACAACTCTTTCGGAATCAACTCTTTCTGAACCTACCTTCATCATTTGTCCTTTCGGAAAGATATGACTTGTACTTAAGGGAAAGATCCAATGATACTTAATGAATGAGAAGAAGTAAATTTTAAATTCCTAGAATTGGAGAGCATTGACCATGAAATTCTAATGACTGAGGTATAACAGTAAAGGCAGGATCTGGACAACCTTACAAGCTTCTTCCTTTGCCTTTCCCTTGAGGCTGTAAGACACTATCCACGAGGGCCTCCTTAGTATTTTTTTTTTTTACCACATTGTTAAAGTAGCAAGAGGTTTCAAGTTTCTTCAATCATACTCGAATTAGAATTCTTATTAGAAAGTACACCTAATGCTCCAGGGCATTGTAATCCCAGTGGGAATACTCAGGTTTCTGAAATTCAGAATAGATTCCATTTTAGAAAGACAGAACAATAAAGAAAAGGGGAGCACACCACAATCCCAACTTTTACTAATCTTTCCCTATCCAACTGCAATTCTTCTCATCTCCATAAAAAGGTGTTATTTTCTTTTAAAATGTGTCATTGATAGCCCAGAGGATTGCAAAGACACTGGAAGGAAACTCCAATTAGCAGGGCTCAAAAATGAGAAAGAATAGACCAAGCAGCAAGGGGATTCTGGTGAGACCTCTATCAGAAGCAGGTGGTGGTTGGGACCCTTCTTTCAGGGGCTGACGGGTCCCTTACTGCTTCTCACCTTGCTGTCTCTTGTTCTAGAACAAATAAAGCACAGAGGACATTTACTGCCTTTCCCAAGCTTTTGGTCCTTCTCATTCAGAAGAACACACACATAGGTCTTCTATAAAATGTTCTACTGAGATTTCCTTCAGCTGAGAGCATCAGTGCTACAATTGATTAACTTACCCAACATATATTTAAAAATTTTTTCAGTACTGGGAAGTTGAACTCAGGGCTTCACACATGCTTTTTGTAAGCACTCAACCACTGAGACATACCCCCAGCCCATTTGTTTTTACTTTGTATTTTGAGACAGGGTCTTACTAAACTATGCAGGCTGCCTCTGGCCTTGAACTTGCGATCCTCCTGCCTCTACCTCTTGAGTTACTGGGATTAAAGATGTGTGCCACCACACCCTGCAGCAATTTTTTTTAAAGATACCTTTATTAAAGAATGGATGTAAATTACTCATATAATGACACTGTTGTGTAAATAATACCTTAGTTATTTAGAAGGTTGCCTTTCTAGGACATAGTTCCTCCTGTCACCCAAAGAAACATGTTACACAAAACCACCCACTACAACTTATAATATTAAAGGAAGAAATTTCATTAACAGAAATATCAAAAGAACATGTAATTAGCATTAAGCAAGCAGGTAGTCGATGATATTGAGAGTTCTCTAGACATCATGCTCAACTCATTAATGTCATTGATAATGGGAAAATAATCTTCATTACCTTAATAGCAATCTCAGCTGTGTTTGCTGCTTCCTAGAGTTTAAGCATATCTCTCCCAACTTTCCCACTACCCTGCTGTATAGTGACAATAGTGTGAGTCTCAGGTGAGATGTGAGGCATGTGATTGGACTGTCCAGCTGGATCCACGATCTGATATATGTGTTTCCTTACTTGAGGCCTCTTTTGGCATGAAGTACACACTTAGTATAAATTAGAGAAATCATGCTAGTAGACCCATCTCAGTGATTCCTTTCTTTTTTGTTTTTTCTTGCTTTCTTTTCTTTCTCCTTTCTTCCTCCTTTTCTTTCTTTCATCCTTCCTACCTTCCTTCCTCCCTTCCTACCTTCTTCTCTCCCTTCTGTCCTTCATCTCTCCCTCCCTTCTTTACATCCTTCTTTCATATTTTCATTATGTTTTCATTATTTTTAAAATAAATGTCCTTCTTTATTATCTGGAAAGAAAAATTATATTCTGGAAATCACTCTTCCAAAGGAAAAGATATAGTAAAGTATACTGCATTTCTCCTGCATTACTTCAAAAAGAATAAAATAAGTTTATCCCCTTTTTATTCTAATATTAAATATTATTTGCTTTTATATTTTACCTAAAGATTGCAGAGGGCTGGGATTTAGCTCAGTGGGTAGAGCGCTGCGCTGCAGTCTCTGAGGCCCTGAGTTCAATTCCCAGCACCAGAAAAATGGGAGAAGGGCCTGGCAATCCACTCCCAAGGCAATCCCGAAGCACTCAGCCATTGAAAACCCTTTGAGGGTCGCTATGAGTCGGATACTGACTCGATGGCACCTAACAACAACAACAACAAAGATTGCAGAAAATTAGTGGAAAGGAGCAGAACAGCCTGCCCAAAGAGATAAAAAAGAACGCAAACACTGCTCGATGAATAAAAGGTCAGCAAAAAAGAAGGGAGGGAATAGAAACTTAGTGGCCAGTTAGGTAGCTGTGAGAATGAGAAGAATGGAAATCAGTAAGGACTTTATTGAGAACAAAGAAATGACACCGTATCCTCAATATTAATGAATTCAAAATCAAAGTAAAGGATAGCATGAGGATTTTTGTATATTGATATTAAAACAGAAATAGAGTGAACACTCATAGGTTTAAAATTCATAAACGTAAAAACAATGAGATTTAGTGTTTATACAAACTTTAACTAAAATACTTGAATATGTTACAAAGCCTCAAGGAATAATATAAAGGTATAGAAATATAAGTGGTAAGTTCTAATGTACTATAAGGTTTCGCCAAACACAGGTTGAGCATCCCTAATCCAAATATCTGAAATCTGAAATCCTGCAAAGTTCAAGAGCAGAGGATTTTAGATTTCCAATTTGTACCGAACATTCTGCTCCTTTTACCTTTAACCCCTGCATTGACCTATTCCCTCAGAGTGGCCACACTGATGTTTCTTGTTACTGCCAACTTCAGGCCTGTACCATCCTTTGGAACTCCTTGAGTAGAGCATCTGGGCCCCTCCCCTCTGGGCATATTCATTCTGTAGTCCTTGACTTTATGCTGGATGGTTCTGAGTACCATTCCTGGTGTGATTCCTACTTTGCTCCCTAAGAAAATCAAAGGATTTTTTTCCCCCAGGCCTACCTTCAGCTTTAGTTGACTGAGGAAATGGGAACAAAATGAAAAATAAGGGATTGTTGTGGAAGGAAATGAATAGTATGAAGTGGTTAAGGGGAGTTGGGGAGAGGATCTTTTGAGAATGGGGTGAGTAATAAGTCAACAAAGTGGAAGGGTGTAAGGCCAGGAAACTGAAGCAAGCAGTATGGAAACCACTGTTGCTTAATGGCTCAATGTCTGGAATAATGCATTTCTTGCCACATACACATATACATATTGATATTTTGATACTTAAAAATGGATCATTTATGAATGTTGAAAACTAGTAATGCAATCAGCAACCATACTATTTTGGTGCAGACTACTCAAAAAATGTCAAACATCATTGATATTTTAGGTTTTGAGTACACATGTAAGAATGTGATCATTGATGATGTGGAGACCAGGTAAGATAATGCTTTAGGTCAGCATACATGTATGAATTTTCCTTCCAATCAAAGTAGAGCTTCAAATAATAGTGAATCTTCCCAAGTGAAAGTGACTTACTGAAAAAAATTGTTAGAGAGAGAGGGAGGGAGGGAGGGAGGGAGAGAGAGAGAGGGAGAGAGAGAGAGGCTGTACAAAAAACACAGACATATATGCGTATATGGTTAATTGGCATTCATATACCTGAGCAAACTTGTAAATGGTACTATGGTATTGTTCTCTCAGGAAGTAAATCAGTTGCACTATGGGTAACTTTAGAATCCAAAGGTGCCACAGTTCCTCATTCTGTGTTGATGGAACTGAACTGCATTAACCTTTTCACTCACACTAACAAAGACAAGTGAAGACAACAAGTGCTACGACTCTAGCACATCTACGTTTTGTTTTTTGCCCCAGGCCCTCTACAATTATCCCACACTTCAGAACTAATTTTGCTACATGTTTACCTACATTGTTTTTGCACTACTCCTGAAACACCACAATCTCATTAACTCTTTTTTTTTGTAAAAAGGAAGATTTATAAGGACATAGAAGAAATAGTTATTCACTAATATAATATTGAACAAACCTTTGTAGCATTTGCAAATATGTTGGCTCTCATCCAAAATAAATGTCCCCCACCTCCCAGCTATGGCCTTGTAAATAAGATAACACTCTACTGTTTAAAGCAGCTACACTGACTATTGTTCTTCTGGCCCTGATTTTAGAAAATAAAACTTCTTATTTTCAAGTGGAAGCAAGAGTGATAGAAAAACCCTACAGAAATATAGAAATTGATTGATTTTTTAAGTAATACACATCTTATTATCTAAATGTTTATTTCCTTATTCTTTATTAAATTAAAAAATACATACACACAGAAGACATTGTATGTGCATATTTGCATTGGTTTTGTTTTATAAGCATAAAGTTGAATAAGTAATCATTTAGCACCAATACTTAGCCAATATAGATATAGAGATACATACATGTATTTTTGGAGCTAACATAATTTGATTGTGGAAGAAGGATAGAAAGATGTCTTTTAAAGCAATATATAGTATGAAATATTCTTGATTACAATGAGAAAGTATCCATGTAACTTAACTAAAAAAAAAAAGTAAGGATAAATGGAGAAAACTTGTTTGACCACAATTGTCATTTTCCTTGATCGTAAGCTTGATAGCAGCCAACAATATACTTCTATAACAAATATCACGGCCCAAATAATAATTAACACTTATGAGTAGCCAAATTTCACTAGAAACAGTTATGTTCACTCAATAATGCATTTCTGTAGGTACATTTTTTTCACTTTTGTGTTCACAGAGAAAGAACTGATGTAATGAGGAGCTTGATAACTATTTCATATATAGTATATTTGTATGAATGGAATGTGTTTACCTAGAAGAAAAAGTCTGGTAGAAGATCTGTAAGTTGTCTTCAAATATTTAAAGGGAGCAAACAGGATAAAGACCAATGAGTTATGTGGAGGCTTAATAAGTACAAGAAATTATTAAGAATAGGTTTGACTCCCATAGAATATAATATCATGAAAGAGAGACTTAAAACCTGAACAACCATCTGTCAGAGGTGCAGTTGAAGTGATTTTCTGCATGGAAGTTGTACTAAATGGCCTCCAGGTTTATTTTCAACTGTGAATCTTTTAAGTTCATTTTTGCTATCATTCTACTAAAGAATGTGCAGAGTTTTGTTTTGAAAGTGTGTTTCACAGAACACTAGTCCTGGTGGATGTTAATAGGTGTTTTGTGAAAAATATTACTCTGTGGTCAAATTAGATTGGGGAACATTTTATACCATCTCCTCTTCTTAGAGAATAAAAATGCACACTTGCGTAGTAGTAAAAGCTCTGAGCAGTCTTGCATTAAAAATCCCGTTTAACTTGGAATAACCCAACAGTCTTTAAACTTAATTGAATATAGAGCACTTACATAATACACTTATTTGCAACCTGAAGGAATCGAGCTCCTTGGAACATCAGTTTTGGAAATAGCGATTAATATACAATAAAAATGACACCTTCAATCAGAGAATAATGCAGTTTGAGTACATTTATAAATACTAAATATACAAAGGAGAAAATTTGTATATAAAACAAAGAATCTTTTCCCAGAAAGTTAAAGAATTATTAAAGACCTCCAAACATTTGCCTTACAAGTCTAAACTGATTATATATTTCAAATATTTGTATACAATTTAAAATGTTTTCTCAATGAAATATCCAGTTAACAAACCTCTTTTCAGAGAGTTTCTAAGGCTAGAGGATTGTCACTTTTGTTTCCATCTGTTTGGATTTATCTTTAAAAATAATTTTGTTACATATTCAAAATTTATTCTTTTTCATATCTTTACATTTACTTTTTCATTGTAAACTCATTTCTATGAAAGAATTAGAGTAAAATGCACAGAATATTTAAATAATTACATGGGCACTGTTTAAAGAGGAAAAGGGTGACACTATTGACACTGTCTGGGAGACAGTGCCCCCATGTGATACCTCAAAATTTTCACTTATTTAGAACTTTCAACAGCTAAATTTGTTGCAGTCATCTAAACATCTAAATTTTGGAGCAGTCAATACACCATAAGCAAATCTTAAATATATCATTTCACCAGTATACCACTAGAATCACATTACATTAATTACTTTAATTATGAACCTATACATTCAAAGCTGATCATATCAATCTCAGATACTGTAGTTTCAAGGAAATTTATTGCTTCATTTATAATTTACTTTTTTCCCCACTTCTGGTCTGTCATTCTCCAGAAACATTCTCAGAGCTTACAAATGAGCTTAGGTTATCTCATCTTAAAAAAATAAATTCCTTCAATAATTCTACTCCCATAATCCCATAATTCTGTAGATATTCTTTTTCATCATTTTGAATTCTAAAGGGAATTTTTAAAACTTATCATCCTTGCGAAAAATTAATTCTTTCCCCATTATGCTCCATGGCATTTTCTATGTGTCATTATTCATGCATTTATGTTGAATCTTAATTATTTTTATCCACTGGCCTACTTTAGTATGAGAGTGGAAACTCCCCTGGGATAAGGATCATGTTTGATTTTTCTCTTGTATCTCCAGTTTCTAGCACATAGTAATGTTCATTGAATAAATGGAAGTATGATTGAAGAGAGATTCATGTTCTCCATAGAATCCCGGGTGTCTAACTTAGACCATGAAATATTACTTGGCCTTCATGTTTATTGATTAATTTTCTCAAGGTAAGGTTCTATCTATGATTCATTTTTATGTACGATCTTGCCCTACTATTCTGTCACAAAATGACAATTGTCAAATGAAAAAAATGAAAAAATTAATATTGTAATCTCTATGGTGTTTCCATTCTTTATTATCAAACTCATGCTGGAATCCTGTAAACTTGGTTCTCTTTAAATCCTTGTATAAAACATTCCTCTTTTTAAAGTCACTATATTCTCTCAGTTTTTAATACTGCTTGTCTACTACTTATAGCAATGTTGAGTAAGCCATTTTTTATTGGATTCCTGTTGTCTGCCATGAAAATATTCCCATCTGACTATCTTATCTTTCCAATCATAAAATCTTCTTTCTTGTAGCTCATCTTCCTTATTATGCCACCTAAATGTAGGCATGTCAGCAGCCATAGCACCTTGACATCCAGTAGCACCTAACAACAATAACAACACATTTAGGCATATTTTATGGTTTACTTGTCTTGCTTTCTATGAAGTTTTGGTAATTTTATCAAACCTTGGGTTTAAATGGTAATTCTCTCATTACCACATTTTCACCTTTCGTCCGCACAATACCCTCTGTCTACTATCTATGTGTCCATAATAGAATATTGAGAAGTCTTAAAGTATCGAAAAACAAAATTTCAAAAACTCATTCACTGTGTTCTTCCATTGAAATTCTTTGATCTAGAGTATTAGCAGCAACAGTATTTTAATAACTATGATGCTGGCTTTTTTCCAGTATTTATCAATCCAACTGATCTATTTTGAGTACCTACTATGTTGTAAGCACTCTCTTAACTGTCAGAAATACAGCACCAAACAACTCAAACCTTGTCCTAATGGAATTTATATGCTAGTGGGAGAGGTAGACAATTGACCTGTAAACAAGGGAAAACAACAAATGAGATGAGCATGTGTACCATGGGGAAAGTAAAGCAAGGAAAGGGGAATAAAACATGATGATGGTGATGGTCACTTCATTTGGATAGTCAGGAAAGATTCTGAGGACAAGGAAAGCTTGAGAAGATGCCCAAATGTATAAGACAGGAAAATGGGGTATGCAGGTATCTAGGGAAAGTTGTTCAAGCAGTGGAAAGGGCATAGGCAAAGTCCCTAGAAAAAAGCATGTGTCCATATTCAGTAATAGCAAGAAGGAACAGCAAGGGGGCAGAGTAGAGAACAGAAGAAGTAAAATATTATCTGAGAAGTAGAAAGACCACGTGATACACATCTTCCTAGGCTATTGTGAGGACTCTGGATGCGAATCTGAGTAAGAGAGGATGCCCTTTTTTAATGGGAAATTTTTAATGAACAACTTAATGTGTTTTATTCTGACATGCATTTCATCGTGACATTTCCATATATGTGTTTCAATTGTACATTGCAAAGATAACTTTCCCCTTACCCTCTTGTGTACCTCCTCCCCCTTCTTCCACACCCTCACCAAAGACCTCTTTTCTACATCACATGTCTACTTGTGGGATTATTTTTCTATGTACCCTTGCAAGGTAGGGTGCTCTTTAGAAGGCTTTGAGCAGAGTTGTGATTCAGTGGTTCTAGCTGCTAGGTTGAGAGTAGACCGCAGGAAAACAGGAGTAAAAGTGGGTTAGGATTTATAGTGCTAATTCAGGAGAGGCATGACCATGGCTTGGAGGTGGGAGGTGACTGTGAAGATGCTAAGAAATGACAGGCTTCTGAGTTTCCTTTGAATATTGTTGTTGTTATTAAGTGCCAGGGAGTTAGGTACAACTCATATTGACCCTCTGTACGAAAGAATGAAACACTCACCAGCACTGTGCCATGTTCAGCACTACTGCCAGTGCTGCTATTCATAGGGTTTCCAATGGCAGCTTATTTTGAGAGTGGGATGTCAGGTCCTTCTCCCTAGCCTGTAGCACCTGGTATTCTCAGGTAGTCTTTCATCCAAGAACTAACCAGTTTGAACTTGTTTACCTTTTGAGAGCAGGCAGGATTGGATGCTAAGGTGCTATGCCTGCAGATTCCTTTGATATAGGCTAACAGAACTACTCTATCAATTTGTTATGTGGTCTGAGAAAAAGAGTAAAGTCAAGGCTTTTAGTCTACAACAGCTGAAGAGTGTATGAGTAATTAACATTTACTGAGCTGAAGGCAAATGTCAAAGTAGACTTAGTGGCAGCCAAGCTCAGTGTGATTACTAAATACCTAGTGGATATGGAGAGTTGACTGTTGCATACAGGAATCCATAGTTCAGTTCAGTACAAATCTACATAGTTGGAAGGTAGTTTTAAAAGCATGAGAATGACTGAGACCTCCTTTCATTCTATCACTTCAATTCTAATTCTATGCAATCTCTTTTATCTGTTTTTTAATCTTCATTTCATCTGCCTTCATTCTAGTCTAAGACATCATAGTCTCTTTTTCAAACTATAGAAAAAACTTTATCTGGATTTTCTTCTCTAATTTCTTCCCATCTCCCATCTATCTTACCTGTCTTTTATTTGTCAGGCTCATCTTTCTCAGGTACTACTGTTATAGCCCTTTCTTGTATAAAATCTTCACTGTCTTATATATTCTGAGTAACATTGCCGAGTCTTAATCTTTCATAGTCTATCCCTGTCACATTATTTCTTATTTTCTTCCATATACTACATACTTCATACAAGCTACCTTTTCCATTGGTTTATATGACTTAAAATAGATGTCCTCATGTACTTTATTTCTGCATGAACAAATCATACATGTTCAATGTATGTTCCTTCAAATATATAGATAACTCTTTTCCTAATCTACTCTGAAAGAAACATCTCTTTCATATAAGCTCTAGCAGCATGTTACTTCTTATTGTTGTTAGGTGCCATCTAGTTGGTGTCTGACTCTTAGTGACCGTATGTACAACAGGTGAAACACTATTGTCAGTGCTTCTCCGCTATTCATAGGGTTTTCATTGGCTGATTGAATTTTGGGAGTGGGTTGCGGGGTCCTTCTCCCAAGCCTACAATATCTGGTGTTCCCAGGTAGTCCCCTATCAAAGTACTAACCAGACCCAACCCTGCTTAGCTTCTGAGATCTGATGGGATGGGATGCCACAGTGCTATGACTGCAGGCGTATGTTACTTAAAACAAGATAGTTTTTTTTTCCTTGTGTGATTCTTATGTGTACATGAATTTATATGCTTATCTTTATGCTTTATCTATCTTAATTATATGCAATATATTCCTTTATTTTTACTTTACTTGTTTATACTTTATATTCCTTTAAAACGGTGCTAATTTGCCAAGACAAGCCCTGGATTCTCTACCATTTTGTATTGTACATAGTGAGTATTCTATAAATATTTTTTGAATAAATGGGTACTTGAGATGATTTACTTATGAAAGACTTCCTAAAAAAAGGGAGCTAGAAGTAGGATTCTTCCTAGAATGTGGAGTGTAAAATAGTAGGAAAAAAAGGCAGAGTTGCTTCATGCTCACGTATGTGCATCCATGAATACATGCATAATCTATCAATGGCATGATGTAGGTTGAGTTAAACTGTATAGAGATACATTTTGGGGAGTATGAAAAATGTGGTTAGTGGCACAGATACAAGCTTCTGAGAGCCTGAAAAGACAGAAAAATTAGCCAGGTTTCATGAAATTGCTAATAGGTACCCCTTATAGGTGTTTGAACATGGCTTGATGAAGTTAAAAATTGAGGAATATTATTT
>VMDO01010691.1:22664-70585 GCA_007922755.1 Pedetes capensis | reverse complement strand
ACATTTACTGATGAAGATCAAAGATCATAGCCTTCAATATGGGTTACGACTAAACATCAACAAAACAAAAATCCTTACGACTGGGTCAGCACGCAACTTCACATTAAATGGAGAAAAGATTGAGGTTGTCCAAGATTTTACTTTGCTTGGCTCTATAATCAACACCCGTGGAAGCAGCAGTCAAGAAATCCAAAGACGTATTGCTCTAGGAAAAGTTGTGGCAAAAGATCTCTTTAGAGTATTGAAAAGCAAAGATGTCACATTGAAGACGAAGGTGCGTCTGACTCATGCCATGGTATTTTCAGTGGCATCATACGGTTGTGAAAGCTGGACATTGAACAAGAGAGACAGAAAAAGAATTGACGCTTTTTAATTGTGGTGCTGGAGATGTCTATTGAATATACCATGGACTGCCAAAAGAACCAACAGATCTGTCCTAGAAGAGGTACAACCATAGTGCTCCTTGGAAGCAAAAATGGCCAAACTGCGTCTTACATATTTCGGACATGTAGTCAGGAGAGAACAATCCCTGGAGAAGGACATCATGTTTGGAAGAGTGGCAGGTCAAAGGAAAAGAGGAAAACCCTCCATCAGATGGATTAACACAGTGTCTGCAACAATGGGCTTAAACATAAATAAGATGGTTTGCCTGGCACAGAATCGGCAAGTGTTTCGATCTGCTGTACATAGGGTCGCTATGAGTCGGACTCGACTCGAGGGCACCTAACAACAACAACAACAACTCTTGAGTAGATGATCTCTGGAGTAGATGATCACTGAGTTTTCCTGCATGCCCTCTCTGCTGACAGAGGTGGCTCTCTTCAGGGATGGCGAGGCTCCTCCAGGTGAATGTCTGCTCCTATACGCTGCTTTCTTCTCTGTCCTGCAAGCAGTACAAGGCAGGAGGAGGGAGAGCTGCTTCCGGTGGTCCTCAGAGAGCATTTGCAAGCCCCTTGATGTAGCTACTGTCCCTAGGGCTGTCTGTTGGAACACAGATGTGGTTTTGAGTCCTGTCCTTGATGGTCTGAGCTGCAATTGGATGTTTCCTATAATAAAAAGCCAGAAAATCTTCATGTGGCTGATCCCTTGGGACCTGTGGGGGCGTGGAGCCTGGTAATGTTTAAAGAATGAAAAACAGAACACTGTAAATATTTCTGACAGGCAAGGGATTCGCTTGCTTTATCTTTATTAGATTGCCCAGAAGGCAATAATTGGTCTTTGGCAAACGACAATGTGAAGGCTGGTTGTAAAATTCCTCTGGCAACAGTTAAGATGCTTCATTTGAATAGAGCAGAACAATCCTTAGGGGTCATTCTGGCTTCAAAGGCTCGTGCATAATTTGAACAGTGCAGCCTGGATAGAAAATGGACAGGGACCATATTTGAGGTCTTTTCTTCTTTCTTTCCGTTCTGCCAGGATGACAAGGATTTGGTGCATGAATTTGTTGTGGCTGAAGGTCTGACGTGTTTGATCAAGGTGGGAGCTGAGGCTGATCAGAACTATCAGAACTACATCCTGAGGGGTAAGTCTCAACTGGGGGTGCAGTGGCAGCCCTGCTGTGTGGAGGCCTGGGTTCTCCTGTAGGAACTTACACACTATAAGCTTTCTGAGACATGTGGAGTTGGGAGTGTGGGGGTAAAGGCTGATGGCAAAAGAAGACATCTTTACTAGGTTTTATCAATTCCTAATAATTAACTAGTGACAGCTAATTTTACTCACTTTCACGTGAAGCCTTTTCCAGGTTACTAAGAAAAAACACCTGACAACTATTTCTTTATAATCTCTTATTTGGTGAAAAGGGGAATATACTAATCAGGCTCAGGCTGAGTCTGCATTTTAACACAAAGCCATCCATACCAAAGAGGCTGATCTATTTCTTGGGGAAAAATATTTTCTCCACCCTGAGTTATCAACTGGTGCTTAAGTCAGAGCTCATATACCTCACCACTTCCTGATTCTGACTGGATAAATGTGGGGTGGGCCTGGGAACTGGCATTATAAAGAATGATTCTGAGTGGTGACTCCACAATTCAAATAAAAGCAGCACAGGAATGGCATTTGAAGCACAGATTCCTGTTGCAGTTCAAAGAATTAATGGCCTTTTAAAGTGGTAGTGCACTGCTAGTGGGATTGTAAAGTAGTTCAACTACTTTGTAAATCAGTATGGAGATACCTTAGAAAACTAAGAATAGAACAGCCATATGACCCAGCTATACCACTCCCAGGAATATACCAAAGGAAGGTAAGTCATCATATCACAGGGGACATTTGTACTTCCATATTTAATGCAGCACTCTTCATAATTACAAGGGTATGGAATCAACCAAGATGTCCATCAACAGAGGAATGGATAAAAAAGGTATATATATACACAATGAAATATTACTTGGCAATGAAAAAGAAATAATGTCATTTGCAGCAAAATGAGTGTAACTGGAGAATATCGTCCTAAGCAAATTAACCCAGGCCAAAAAAAGAGAAATACCATATGTTTTCACTCATATCTAGGAGGTAAAGCTAACTTGAAAGAAAAAAGTTATGCATTTGTAGATATATAATAAAGAACAATCAAGCTTGTCTAAGAAGGGAAAATATGAGTAGAAAGAAGGAGGAGGGCTCTAGCATGGGGGAGCAAAGATTGTGGAAGAGGAGATAGAGGAGAAATAATACAGAGGGTTAAAGGGGAACAGGACTGTCTCAAATTTTATGATGCAATTACACAAAAACATGGAGAAAAACAGGACTATAACCCATAATCAATTGCATGACTTTTACCACATAGTAAAGGGTTTCATAAATTATATAAGGTAATGAAACAGTAATGAAAAAGGATGTAATAGGTGCACAATGCAAGTAACAAAAGCCTTACTTCTCTGTACCCCACTAACACTTACTAATAAAAAAGTGGTAGTGATTTTGTACACTTTCATGAAATGATTTTGTTTGATCCTGCAAAAGAAAACAAAATCCGTAGCTAGTCAGTGCATAAAAGATTCGGTTGGACCCTATGGAATTGCTGCTATGAATAGTTTTGACCTACGAAAGGAGAAATTTCATGTAGTTTGATATTATCTCCATTTCATAGTTGAAAACAATTGAGGCTCAAACCAAGTTTTTGCCTAATGAAATCACTCCCCTAGGCTGTGGTCAGGCAGTCTCTACCCAGGCACTGGAGCATGTCAAGATGGTTCAGAGTTTTGCTGTCCCCTCTGCATCTGTGCCTGTGACTCTGCAAACTGTTTGTTGGTGCTCATATAAAAGCCAGACATTTCCTTTTCTTATTCTTTGGATGAAGGGAAAATGCTTGAGATGTGTGATTTAATATCAAATGCCCATGGTAAGAATTGAGTGGGACAGTAATTTGAGCTGTGCTTTTTCACTCTCAGACTGGTATCTTATATTCTGTGTTCTCCAGCACATCCCAACTGAATCCTCCTTCCCCTGTCCACTCTCTTTGAAAACCATGCAACAGAGGGTGAAAGGGAAAACTGAGGGCTCCCTAAATATGATTTTCAAGTCAGAGTTAATTGTTTTGGTGAATGCCATGTGCCAGGGAGAGGACCCCTTCCTCCATCTCTCATTTTGCCCTTTGTTGTGTTCATAGCCAGGTCTGTGAGACTCGGTAGTTGGCTTTTTGCATTACCTTCCATCTTTTCCTGGGCTTATTGTAGGTCTTCAGGTATGAGTTGTCAGGAGAGATGCCTGAGTGATGAGTTTTAGGATTTCCATCCTTTATATAATTTAAGCATTTATATGGAAACGCTGCTGGTGTGTGTAGACAAGTTAACTATAAACTCTGCCCTGCTGTCTTGTAACCAAAGGCAGCTGTCTTTCTGTGTCAACAGAGACAGGGCAGGCTGCGCACCATGGCCCATGCCTGTAATCTCAGTGACTAGGGAGGCTGAGAAAGGAGGATCACAAATTTGAGGCCAGAGATAGCCTGCACAAATTAGTGAGACCCTGTCTCAAAATAAAAAGAAATTTTAAAAGGGGGCAGAGGATGCAACTCAGTGGTGGAGAAGTTGCCCAGCCTGTGTGAAGCCCTGGGTTCAACTTCCCAGTTTGGGAGAGGAGTGGGAAAGAGAGCAGGCCTGGATTCTCATCTTCATGTTTCTTTTGGCACTACTCCAACACTCAGAATAGGGGAAGGCACAGAAATAAGGGAGAGAACTTCCATTAATTTATTTTTCTCATTTGTAAGATGGACATTCGTAAATGAAACTACATGGCAGGAAGTATATCTAAAATTGTCTCATTCTGAATAGTGGGTCCAAACTGACAATATATATTTTTTTCATCAGTTTTTAAAGTATTTATCATTTTAACTTTATTCCTCCAAAAGTAACCCAACTCACAGAGATAGCTCCATAGAAGTAAGATAACATGTATGTCTCTTTGATTCCTCTGTCTCTAATATAGGAGCATATATGTGCATTTCTGTAGAGTGGTCATTGTGTAAACATCTGTCTTCATCTACTTCCAAGTCTGGGTGAGGGGCATGGCTCTCCCAGCTGTGCTCAGCCCAAATTATCAGAAAGGCAAAGATTTTATCAGAACCCTCTCCCCTCAACCTCACATAGATTAGATATCGATCACATGACCACCTATAACTACAAGGGAGGTGGGCAGAGTTTGGCTTTGAGGACTCGGCAGAGGAGGCAGCTAGAGAGAAAGACTGGCTTTGGCCTGAGGTTTATCAGCTTCAGCCACATACAGGGAGTTAGGAAGAGAAAACTTCTGTCCTGGTGAGCAGCAGTGAGTGCTTCCCTACAGGCAGCTTCCCTGCTGCTGGAGGAATCCTTATACAGAGGGCAGGTGAAGCTCAGTAGCTGTGTACGTGCTCAATGGTACAATGGTGTGAACTGTGTTTCCCAGCAATAATTTTGACATAGGGAATGCCATGTAGGTCTTCTACCTCAGTGAATGCTTATTCTGAAGATCACAGTGCTCTGCTCTGGGCCAGAAAGGTGCCAATGGCAATTTACTGAATGCCAAAGTATCAGAAAGCCCACTTGTGACCTAGGGAGAGCCTTGGTAACAACCTACTGATTCTCTGTCCATGTAGAAACTATCAGCAAGGTAGGACCTCTTCTCCAGATAGCTATTCCTGAGGTGGGAGGAAGCTTCATGTTTCCATCATCACTACCAACCTAGGCTTTCTGTTTTGCTTTCTAACATTGTTCATTTTCTCGATGACCACAAGGCTCACCATGTGTTACCTGGAAAGTGAGCAAGTACTCACACTACTCAGGCCACTGCAAGACATTCTGCTTCCCATGGAGAGGCATCTTTGCATGGCTGCCCTATGTTTGCTGGATGTCAAAGGACTCAGAGTAACTAGGGCATCATGTCCATTTATCAGTGTACTTTGATGTATCTAGATGAAGTCTATGCCAGTGAATTTACCTTCCGGGGCATGTAAATGACAGATTTCTTGGAGTGTGACTTTTTTGTTTTTGTGCAAGGAAACTATCATTTTTCCTAATGCACATGTTGAGTCACTCTTTTGTGACTTTGACCAACTTCTCATAAAGGTTTTTTTGAGGTTGTCATCAGCTACTGGCAGCCACCAGACATTTGCAGTCAAGAACAACCTTTGTTATAAGCTCCAAGAGAAAAACAACAATTCACTTACAAAGGCAAACTCATCAGAATAGCATCATACCTCTCAGAACACACACTAAAATCTAGGAAAGCAAGGTATGATATATTTCACACCCTAAATGTAAACATATTATATCAAGCAAACTTAGTATTTAATTGATGGAGAAATAAAGACGTTCTAAGACAAGCACACACTAAAGCAATACATGACCACCAAGCCAACATTGCAGAAGACACACAAAAGAAATCTACACAGACAAGAGGAAGAAAGACAATCTCTACCACAAGAGTATAGGAAAGAATAAACTTCAAGAGAGGAACAGATAAACTAAAGAGAACTAGGAAAGAATCAGTCATGTTTAACTTTGAAAACCAACAAACCCCAATTATGAATAATGGAGAAAGAAAAGAATAAATAATGTATGAACCAGCTAGGAAAACACCCAACACAATTATAAGAACCACCAACCCCCTCCCAATAATAACCCTAAATGTAAATGGTCTTAATATTCCAACTGATAGACATAGACTAGTAGATTGGATTAGAAACCAAGGTCCAACAATTTATCTGCAAGAAACACATCTCACTGGTAAGGACACTCCCAGACTGAAAGTGAAAGGATGGCAATTGAGATACCAAGGAAGTGGAAGCCAAAAAAAAAAAAAAGTAGCAGCCATCCTTATATCAGACAAAGGAAACTTCAAGTTAAAATTAGTCCAAAGAGATAAAGAAGGTCAGTACATATTAATAAAGGGAACAATTGATCAAGGAGACATGACAATCATAAATATATATGCACCAAACACTGGTGCACACAACTTCACTTACAAAAATGCTAGTGAATTAAAGGGATAGATAGGTCCAGATTCAATCATAGTGGGTGACTTCAATACCCCAATTTCATCAATAGAATATCCAGGCAAAAAATCAAGAAAGGAACTTCAGAGTTAAACAGCACAATACAGCAAATGGAAGTAATTGACATATACAGAATATTCCATTGAAAAGCTACAGAATATGCATTCTTCTTGGCAACCCATGGAACTTTCTCTAAAATCAATCACACTTTAGGCCATAAATCAAGTATGAACAAAGACATAAAAATCTAAATATTTTATTGTATCTTACCTATATCTTACTAGACCCTAATAAAATAAAACAATAAATCAACAGCAAGAGAAATTACAGAAACATTACAAATACATGAAGATTGAACAATACATTCTTAAATGATCAATACATCCTTGAAGAAATCGGGGAGGAAATAAAAATTCTTAGGATCAAATGAAAATGAAAACACAACCTACCAGAACTGTTGGGATACAGCAAAAATTGTTCTAGATGGAAAACCTGTAGCTGTGAGTGCCCATATTAAAAACTAGAGTGCAAAAAACTTAATGATGCATCTCAAAGTCTTAGAAAAACAAGAAAAAGCAAAGTCCAAAATCAGTAGATGGAGAGAAGTAATAAAGATTAGAGCAGAAATTGATGAAATGGAGACTGAAAGAACAAAAAGAATTGATGAAATACAGAGATGGTTCTTTAAAAAGATAAACAAGATTGACAAACCACTAGCCAAACTAACCAAAGGAAAGAGGTAGAAGACTCAAATTAATTAGAGATGAAAAATGGAACATTATAGGTACCAGTGAAATCCAGAACATCATTAGAGAATACTTTGAAAACTTATACTACAAAACACTGAAAAATTTAGATGAAATGGATGAGTTCCTAAAGACATATGACCTACCAAAATTAAATCAAGGGGATATAAACAACTTAAACACACCTATAGTGAGCAGTGGGCTGGAATTTAGCTCAGTTGGTAGAGTGCCACTCTGCAGTCTCTGAGGTTCCAGGTTCGATTCTGAGCACCACAAAAATGGGAGAAGGATGTGGCAATCCACTCTTGAGCCAATCCCAAAACAATCAGTCGTTGAAAACCTATGAGGGTCACTATGAGTCAGACATGATTTGAAGGCACCTAACAACAACATAGTGAGCAGCAAGATTGAAGCAGTAGTAAAGAGTCTTCCAACAAAGAAAAGCCCAGGACTGGGTGGATACACTGCTGAATTCTTCAAGACTTTTAAAGAAGAATTAATACCAATACTTTTCAAGCTATTCCATAAGATAGAAATGGAAGAAATAGTACCAAACTCATTCTATGAAGGCAGTGTTACAAGATAAAAGAAAAAGATACAAGAAAAAAGGGAAACTACAGACCAATTTCCTAATGAACATAGATATAAAAATCCTTAATAGAATACTTGCAAATAGACTTCAACAACACATTTAAAATATCCTATACTATATTCAGGCTGGCTTCATTCCAGGGATGCAAGGGTTGTTCAATATGAATAAAATAATAAATATAATACAGCACATATACAGACTCAGAGACAGAAATCACATGATCATATCAATGGATACAGAAAAAGCCTTTGGCAAAGTTCAGCATTTTTTCATGATTAAAAGCCTTGAAGAAACTAGGAATTCAAGGAACATACCTCAACATAATAAAGGCAATACATGAAAAACCTACAGCCAGCATCATACTAAATGGGGAAGGACTGAAAGTATTTCATTTAAAATCAGGAATGTGACAATGGTGTCCACTGTCTCCACTACTGTTCTATATATTAATTGAACTCTTATCTACAGCAATAAGGCAAGAGAAAGAAATAAAAGCAATCCAAATAGGAAAGGAAGAAGTCAAATTATCCCTATTCGTCGGTAATATGATCCTATATTTAAAAGACCTAAAGACTCCACCAGAAAACTCTTGGATCTGATAAACACTTTCAGCAAAGTAATAGGATACAAAATCAATATACAAAAACCAATAGCTTTTCTATATACCAATAATGACCAGGCAGAGAAAGAAATCAGGAAAACAATCTCATTAACCAAAGCTTTAAACAATGCCTTGGAATAAACATAACTAAGGAGATGAAAGACCTCTACAACAAGAACTTTAAAACACTGAAGAAAGAAATTGAAGAAATGACCAGGAGGTGGAAAGATCTTCCATGTTCATGGATCAGAAGATTTAATATTGTGACTACTGAAAGCAATGCTCAGATTCAGTGAAATCCTCCTCAAAATCCTAATGACATTCTTAATAGAAACAGAAAAAAACAATACTAAAATTCACATGGAAGCACAAAAAACCCTGAATCAGTAAAGCAACCCTGACCAGAAAGAATAATGCAGGGGGCATCACAATACCTGATTTCAAATTATACTACAAAGTCAAAGTAACAAAAACAGCATGGTACTGGCATAAAAACAGACATATAGACCAATGGAACATAATAAAAGATCCAGAAAGAAACTCATGCAGCTATAGCCTCCTGATATTTAACAAAAGTGCAAATATATAAGTTGGAGAAAAGACAGCCTCTTCAACAAATGGAGCTGGGAGAACTGGATATCCTCGTGAAGAAGACTGAAACTAGATCCCTCCCTCTCTCACTTTGTACAAAAATCAGTTAAAAATGGATCAAAGACTTTAAGACCTGAAACTTTGAAACTACTAGAGGAAAACAGGGAAAATACTTCAAGACATAGACATAGACAAAAACTTTCTGAAAAGGACCCCAAAAGCACAGGAAACAATAGCAAGAATTGATAAATGGGATTGCATGAAAATAACTTTTGTTCAGCAAAGGACATAATTATCAGAGTGAAGAGACAGCGTACAGAATAGGAGAAATTCTTTGCCAGCTATTCATCAGACATAGGATTAATACATAGAATACATGAAGAATTCAAAAAATTAAATGTCATAAAAGCAAAGTATCCATTCAAAAGGGCAAATAAACAGTTCTCAAAAGAAGAAATATATATGTCCAACAATCATATCAAAAAATATGCAACATCCTTAACCATGCAAATCAAATACATTGAGATACCATCACACCCTAGTCAGAATCAGTAGCATCCACAAAACAAACAACAACAAATGCTGGTGAGTATGTGGGGAAAGAGGAACTCTGTTATACTGCTGGTAGGAACGCAGGTTGATGCAGGTACTATGGAAATCAGTATGGAGGTTCCTCAAAAAATAGAACTACCATATGACCCAGCTATCCTACTTCTGGGTATATCCCTAAAGAAATATAGGTCAACATACCATATGTATAACTTGTTCATCTATATTTATAGCAGCACTATTCACAATAGCCAAGACATGGAATCAACTAGGTGTCCATGAGTAGATAAGTGGATAGGACGTTGTGGTATATATACCCCATGGAGCTTTATCCAGCCATAAAGAAGGACAAAATTATTGTATTTGCTGGAAAGTGGCTGCAGAAAGACAAACATCATATGTTTTCTTTCATATTTGGATATTAGATTTCACTATATATTTTATATTAAAATATATTGGTCATGAACATATAAGGGACCTATGTCGTGAAAAATGATGGACTGAAGAGAAAGGAGAGGGGGCAAGAAGAAAGGGTAATTGGAGAAAAAGGAAATACCACATTTTTTGCCCTTATGGCAAAGGCTGGAGATATGTATAGATATATAGATATAGACACAAATAAGACATGCAAGTCGAAAGGGAACCATTGGTGAGGAGGCAAGATATGGGGAGGAGGGGTGTCATGAGAGGGTAATGAGGGAGGTGAAAATGAGCAATGTACAATGATATGCATGTATGGAAATGTCATAACGAGACCCATTAAGTTGTATACTAAATAATTGCTAATAAAATAGATTACTGGAAAAAATTAATTTAAAAAACAAAATCTCAAACAAGACAACTTTTAAATTGCCTGTGTTTATCCAGCCATGTTTTAATTCTGTTCCCTTGGGTGAGGACTGAGGAGGCCAGATGCACATCAAGAGAGCAAGCCTGGAAGTTTTACAGTCTTGTTATCCCCAGTGCCCTGGAGAGAGCACTGCAGGTCACTCAGCAATCCCGGGGCTTGGTCATGAGGCAGAGGGAGCAGGGCCTTTGGGCAGGTGCCTTCATTGTGGTTGCTGAGAGTAGGAATAGATGAGGCAAGGCAAGCCAGCTTAGTAGGGTTGGCTAGTTTGAGCAATTTCAGCAGGCTCCGGGACATAGCAATGGCCCTGGAGTGATCAGGGCCCATGTGTGGAGCAGGCTGGGAGAACCCACAATGGGAATAGTGAGGGGTATGCACTTGATGGGCTGCTGAGGAACTGTCTCCAGCCAGGAAACTGAGTCAAGCCATTTAGGAACAGCATTTCAATGGTATGGTGGGTGCTGTTCAGGTGATCTGGTGAAGCCAGCTCTCCACAGAGCTCCTGCAGGGGCTCTGTTTACTGTGACCGTGTGTAGGTACCAAAGCCCTGAAGGAAGCAGCACGTGGAGAATCCAGTGATTGCCTACATCTGCTTTTAGAACTGTTTCAATTTATCTTTAGTGTTGTACTCAGCCCTCTCTCAACTCTTATTTTTTAACTTAGATGGCCAGGAATCCATTGCCTTCCATTGAGCATGTATCTGCTGAGAGGTAAATATAGGTTTAAGTGGGCAGCCAAGTGCTCCCCACAAATGTGAGCAAACTGCTGGGAAGAAGTCTTAACTGCACAACATGAAGAAATAATATTTACCTGACTTATTATTCTTGGATGGGTATAGCTAATGATCTAACGTTTTCAGGAGAGCTAGCATTTAATATAAATCTCCTTTGGAATTTTGTACCTCCCAATTATTCTTATGGAAGGAGGATCTAGAGCAGTATATTCCTGTGAACCTCAGCTTTCCACAAACATTACTAAACCTTTGCTATGTCAGGCCCTGGAGTTTAGATGATGAAACCAAGATCCAACCCTGCCCTGAAGCAGATGCCTGGTGCATTTTATATTTTGCATCACATGTGTCTTATATGTTTAAAAATTGCATATATATGATGTGCTTTGGAGGAGGAGAAAAGAGAAAGATAAAGCAGTAAGGCCAACTGCCCTTTCTGGCTGTGCCTCAAGAGAAGCTGTCTCTGATGGGCAAGTTTGACATGGAGAAATTTGATCCTGTCATTTCACTGAAAGCAAAATTAACTATAAAGCAATAATCATAAAACACCTCAGCATTTTAGCATTTCAGTGCAGAAAAGTATGGTTCAAACGACAGAAGAAGAGGCTAGGGAAGGCTCCAAACTTGCCCTGGGTGAGGAAATGGGAGAAAGGAGGTCTGGCTGCTTATTTCTTAAACCAAGGTTAGATCCTTGGCTACTGTATTTTCTGTCAGCCAACCCAGCCTGCCTCCTCCTCCTCCTCCCCTTGCACTCATCCTGTGTCCCATGCTGCTGGCTTAAAGGAGACCTGCCTGCAGGGAGGGCTGTCTTCAATTTGTCTACACTGCCGGGATTAATTAGGCAACTGCATGCTTTGGCTTTGGTATTGAGGACCCAGCTGCCCAAGTGTCCTGGTGGTGTTGCTAGCACTAGGTAAACTGAGGTCAGTGTGCAGGATGAGGTCTTTCCTTGCCTAGTGTCCCTCCTCTTGTTAAGTGGGTGTGACACATCCTATTCCCACTACAAACTGGCAGCCTATACAACCAAATTTGGCCTGTAGATATTTTTGCTCTAGTATGTTTAAATTTTTTTAAATAATTATGAACATTTATAAATTAGATTTTATGTTAAAATATGAACTTCTTGCTTTTCTGGAAAAACTGAAAGCTCAAGACAACACAGGGCCCTTATAGCTGGATGGCCATAATTAATTGGAGCTGGAAGAATCTGTCTCCTATATATGAGACATTTGGGCTCTGGGTGCCACAGTTGCTACCCCTCCCTAATGTATTACCCCTGGGCTCTTCCACGTACGTTTCTTGTCTTTGCACCATAGGCATTTCCATTTGAGATCTCTAACTAATGATGTCATATTCAGTGGAGTATAAATTATTGTCATCTGAAGTAGAAGAGCCCAGGTTCATTATAGCTGCACATAAGTTGTGATGTCATTGCCACTCTGTGGACTTGATTCACAAGAATAACACAGTGTTTTTCTAATATCCCTTCTTCAGCATTTTTCAATATATGCAAAGCTCAGCACTCTTTTGCCTCCTAACTGTGAAGCCTTTCCATGAATATGTAAGGATAGAAAAGTGTCAGCACAGCAACAGTGATACCTGATAGTCTGAATAATGTAGGTTGGGAAATAGAGGCTGGAAGGAAGCAGAGCGGCCGACCAGGGCTTAGAGTGTTGGCAGAAGGTTCTGGTTGGAAACTTGCAACATTAGCTAACCCTGAGTTTGGTAACAGTGAGGCTTTCATGTCAGCCCTAAATCTTGTGCCTCTGAATCAGAAAATCTTCCTCCTACACTTGGCAAAGGAGGGATCAAGGTGGGTTCCAGAGCTGGAAGTGCCAGTGTTGAGATCTGTAGCATAAATGTGGCTTAAGCTGGACACATCCAAAAAGAAAACTGCATAAAAAGGAGTGATGTAGATATTGTTCTTAAAATAGTAGTAGCTTTTATAATTTTTCTTATTATATAAAGTTGTGAAGACTCAGTTTTCTGAAAAGCAAACATGAAAAGGAGAAACAGAAATTGCCTGTTATCCCCCAGAGACTGTTTACTATGCACTGTGCTTATTTTACATATGACATTTTAAAAATCAAAGTATACTTATGTATGGTGTCAACCATAGTTTAAAAGAATGGGCCTGGGGAATCCAGACTCTGTCCCTGTCATGGCTTTCTTAGACTGTAGCACAATTAATATATATTCTTGCATCTAATCTGTGCCCTTTCGACAATTTTAGACAGCTACAAAATCAGATGAGTGTTAGAATCATGTGCAGATTGGATTAAAAAAATATACAGTGGTACTTTAAAGTGCAGCTTCTTCACCTGTAAAGAGGAGATAATAAATGTGATATGACAATTAAAGAGCACATAGGAAGATCCAAGTAAAGGACTGTATTGTAGTAATGACAGTTCCTATCAAAACCAATCAATGATGTCAGTGTAGTGACCCTATGTTAAGTGTCGCCCTCAAATTCATATGTTGAAGTTCTAACCCTTAGTATTTTACAAGGTGACAGTATTTGGAGAAAGTGTCTTTAAAGAGGTAGCTAAACTAAAATGAGCTCATTAGGTAGACACTAAAGCAATATGGCTGTAGTTCTTATAAGAAGGGGAAATTACGATATTTGGGTAGAGAGAAGATGATGTAAAGATAGGGAGGAGACAGATGATCATCTATAAACTAAGGAGAGAGATCTCAAAAGAAACCAACCCTGCTGACACCTTGATGTTGGACTTCTCAGCCTCCAGAACTGTGAGGAAATGAATTTCTGTTGCTTGAGCCACTCAGATTATGATATTTGTTATGGCAGCCTGAGAAGACGAATATACCATCTTTGCAAACAATTCTATGGAAGTTTTTCCAGTATTACCCAGGAAAAAAGTCCTAGGAATGGAGTTGTTGGGTTAGAAAGTATGCACATTTCTATCTTGTTTTGAATTGAATAATCACCTTCCACCAAGTCGGGTTGAATTCACGTTCCCTCCAATGCCCTGTTTCTGCTCATTTACCCAATGCCTGAAGGTGTCATTCTTTATGATCTTTGTCATTCCTGGTAGTAGGGCAGTGGTTTGTATTTTGGTTGTCATTGTGTTAAATGTGTCAGTTAATTTGTGAAGAATTGACATCTTTACCTGAGGGTTCTAAGCTGCTCTAGATAGACATCTATTTCCAGGGACAAAGCCTTTTCAGGCATATACTGTCTATCTAACGTGGGCTCAGTGTCTGTTTCTCTCTTCTGGTACAGAAGTTTATCCCTGTCTTCTTCATGTGAATCTTAGTGTTTTTCGTTTGGGCCTGATCTTTGCCTCATGATAAAGTGAGAGGACTCCCTTGGGTCCTTTCCCTGTTTGTTTTGCAAATTGGGGATTGGGAGTGCCATCTCCTCCAAGGTCCTTGTCAGCCTCCTTGGATGTTTTTGCTTTGTTAGGGGTACGCCCTGTGTCTTGGCACCTGGGGTCCTTAGTTGTAGCACCCATGTGGCAAAGATAGGGAGGTTCATGTGAGAAGTATAATTTCCTGGAGAGAGTGATGCATCCCCTCTCTGTGTGTGTCCTTGTGTTTAAAATGCTTCCTTTGTGCACTTGTCTGCAGCCATACCACCCTGGCATCTGATTTCTAGAGCTAAGCAATAGTGCTTTGTTAGTCCTTGGATGGGGGACCACCTGGTAATACCAAGTGCTGTAGGTTTGGAAGAAGGACCCAGCAGCCCACTCCCAAAACAATCATCCATTGAAAACCACATGTATAGCAGAGAAGCACTGACATAGTGCCAGGTATGGCACAGTGTTGGGTATTGTTTTGTTCTACATAGTCACTCCAAGTCGGACTTGACTTGATGGCACCTAACAACAATTTTTGCATCTAGACCAGGAGCGTGTTTGGTGGAAACTCTGCTGTTGGTTCAGGCCTCACTGGCTATGGGCTATGGGCTCAGAGGCTGGAGAAGCTGGGCTACTCACAGCCAGGGGACAGGGTCACCATGTTTTGTTTGCCTTTTTCTTTCCTCCTGTTGTGAAAACCCCATTCTTATTGTCTACTTTTCTCTGTGGCCTGGTGTCCTTCTTGGGGCTGGGCTCTCCCAGTCTCTGTTAGCACCTGTTGGGTGTGGCCTCCAGGAAGAACCAGTCTGGTGCTGGAGAGTTTGGTCAGGACAGGACAGCCGCAGGATGCACTGCTGAGGAGGGCGAGGGGGCCAAGTCCTTCCTGCAGCTCTTGGTGGTGCGTGGTGTCAGACAGGCTTCCCCAGAATCCTCAGTGTCCTGTCTGTGGCCCCTCTTACCTGGCCCCTGCTCCCTGCATCAGGCCTGCATGTGAGAAACTGGCTCAGAAACTAGCTAGGACTTGTGCTTATGTCTTTCCTCTTTGAGCCCACTCAGGCACAGGGCCAAAATAGGGATTCAAATGGGGCAGTTCCCGTTCTCCCCTTGCCTCTCCACATTGAGGGATCCTGGGCACTTGCCTGACTTTCCTGCATCACTTTCTGCAGCACTGTGTTTCCAGAGCCAGGTACCAGCCCACTGCTGCCTGGGTCCAGCCACTGTCTGGATGGACCTGCTGGCGTGAGGGGAGTGGGGCTGTTGTACTCTGAGCCTCTGGCCTCCTGAGATCTCTATTCACATGTGCTACTCATTGGCCCTATGCGTGGATTTGGAGGGGAGTGGTCCGGAGGCTCCGGGTTATGCACCATTCCTTCTGGAACTGCTAAATTGTGTGAGTCAGCACAGCTTGTGATCTGTCTCCTAATATTCCCTCCGCCCACAGTGCTGGGTGCAGGAGCTCCAGCCAGAGAAGGGAAAGGCAGAGCAGAACCAGGTCCCCTTTCATATTCCTTCTGTCCTGAGGTCAGAGAGGAAGGCTGAGATGCAGCCTAGGGGAGGGAGGCCATCACCCACAACCCTGAGCCCCTCACTGTGTTCCATAGCGAGGGTCATGTTTGCTGTTGGTTTCTGACACTAAGTGGGCACTGCCAGCTGTAAAGAAGGTTTTATTTACCCTCTCACCCCTTTCCAGAGTATTTTTTTCTGTGTAATTAGAGAATGCTTTTCTCTGGGGAACTTTAGTTTATGACTAAGAAGGTTTTTCTTTCAAGTTTTAATTTTTCTAAAGCAAAAATCAATTATGAATATTGTTGAATGTAGCAAGCATTAAGTGGTAACAGAAATACTTCCCATAGAACAGTCTATAAAGAAAGACAGCTGGGTACATGGCAAACATTACTTCCAAACTAAGTGTCATTAGGCTGAACCCTGTGAAATTGCTGGTATCTGACCCATTTTAACTACAGAAATGGCAATCTTTTGGTTTAACTTAGTATTGTTATTGTAATTTAATCTTTGGGTTTTTTGTATTTTTTTATATAATTTAATGTTAACTTGACTCTTTCCTGGACTGATATTAGATGCTTTCTTTTTCTTTCCTTTCTCTTCCCTTCCCTCCCTTTCCTTCCTTTCCCTTCCCCTTCCCTTTCCCTCTCTCTTTCTTTCTTCCCCTCTTCCTTCCTTCCTTTCTGTTTTTCTTTCTCTCCTTCCCCTTCCCCCTCACCCTCCCCCTCCTGCACCCCTCCCCTTCCTGCCTGCCTGTCTGCCTTTCCTTTCCTTTCCTTTCTTTTTATTTCCTTCTTTCTTTCATTATACTGTTATGGATCGAACATGCATATTAGGCAAGTGCTGGACCACTGAGCTACATCCTCAACCCCATGACACATTTCATTCTGTATAGAATCACATATCGTAAAAAATTTGGGCAAGTTTGTAGGTAGGTAGATAGGTAGGTAAATAGATAGATAGATAGATAGATAGATAGATAGATAGATAGACAGACAGACAGACAGACAGACAGACAGACAGACAGACAGACAGAGTAAAGTCCTTGCGATTCTCTAGTCAAGCCTCTGAGCACTTTGACTGAAAGAACCATCCCTGTCTGTCTCAGCCAAAGACATTTCTCCAGAATTTTAGTCTCTAGCAGAAGCTCCCCATCCTCCTTCTTTTATCTGAGACGAGAAGAAAGAAAAATAGTTATTTGGCCATTATTATATGCAGTGTGGAATTTTCCACAACTAAATCTCACTGCTGCACACTCATCAGGAATTTTTCCTCTTTACTCATACCAAAGATGTTATTTCTGCACTCTGTCCTTCTGTCCTTGACCAGCTGACTTTTCTGGAAGAAGTGCTAGGTAGGTGTCCTTGAAGCACAGTCATTTCTTCCTTGCCTATTACTTTATCTCACATGTACTCTTTTATAGGTTTTTGACTTACAAATCCAGGCTTGTGATAAAACAGAATGTATGAAGCAAAATTTATACTATTTTCTTGGCTGGGATTTGCTAGGGAAAGCAGTTTGTGTTCACAGATTCTCTCATTTTGGAGTCTGAAGGGCTTCCTGTGGACTGGGGCAGCTTCCTGGCAGGGCACCACTCTTCCTGGTGTTGTGGCTTCCCCTGCCGTGATTTCCCACAGCCCAAGTTACTCTCCAGTGCCCCCAACCTGTGCGCCAGCCATGTCATGGGTCTCCATCCCCAGTGCACCACATCCAAACCTGAACGCAGTGCCATCCCCCCTAGCCAGCTCCCAACAGCTGCATCCATCACCTCAGCAGAGAACACAGTCATCCTTCACGTTCAAGCCAGCCACTTGGGGAGGCTTCTAGACTCCCTTCTCCCCCTTACCCTCTGTAACCATAAACCACCAAGTTCAAGCTTCTCTTTCTTCCTTCCCTTTTGAGCCCTTTCATTTCTTCATTCCCAGCAGTTTTTGAGTTCACACTGCTCTTTGCTCCTTCCCAAGCTGTTCTACCAGCTCCCAACAACACTCTGCTTTCAGTTGCACCTCCCTTTCATCCATTTTGTTCCCTGTGGCACAGGCTGACCTGCTACATTGCTGATCAGCTCTTCCCTGGCTTTGGTTCAGGTCAGTCAGTGGTTTGTCTCATTTGCAGCATGAAGCCCTGGCCCTTCAGTCCTTAGGGTAGAGCTCCTCTGGGTCCTGCCCTAGTGTGCATGTACAGGCTACCATAGACCACCACCTGCCATTCCAGGGAGAGTTTTATTCTCTCCTGCAGCTTGGGAGATTCTTTCTCACCCCTCTTTAAACTGGTTTACACATTATCCTTTGCATTCTGCTTGTCCTTCAAAGCGGGACTCAGACATTACAATCTCTAGGAAACCTTCCTCACTCTGAATACTTTGGCCATCTATGCATACCCTGGTCTTGACACTCACTTCACTGATAAGAAGCGCCACAGACACCAGGCTAATTCCCTCACTGTATTTGGCTACTTGCACGTCAGTTTATATCCTTGTTCTCCGATACCAGGCACGTGTTAGGAGTTTTGTGAAAATTGACTGAGCAAGGGAATAGATGAATGATAGGATGTCTGCAGGGAAAGAAAAGTCACTACTCACCTCATAATTTGAGACAGCCAGAATGCACTAATGTACTAATAATTTGACACAGTCAGAATTTGCTAATCTAAAGCTTTAGCTTACCAGATCTTATTTCTAAAATATTACAGCTCAAGTTCATTAGTTTTTGCTACCCAGCAAAAAATATCAAATGAATGAATTTTCTTTTCAATATTTTGCTCAGTCAGTAGATTGCGATGGTGTATATCTTGATTTATTTTACTTTATTTTTTGCAGTACTGGGTAGAACCCAGGGCCTTGCACATGATAGGCAAGCACTCTAACACTGAGCTGCACCCACAGCCCCTTTTTCTATTTTATAGTTTGACACTGGGTCTTACTAAGTTGCACAGGCCTCAAACATGTGATCTCCTCTTCAGCTTCCTGAGTTACTGGGATTACAGGCATCTGCCATGTGGCACTCAGCACCTCTGGCTTGATTTTAAATACCATGATTTTGGTAAATGAAATGCATGCAAATACTGGTTATAATGTATAATCTGTTTCCTATGCAGAGTTGTTTGCCTGCCTGCCCCTGAAACAGATGGGGTATGAGTTCCTGGATGGCATGAACAGTGTTGTACAAACAGCCTTCGTACCCTCAGTACCAGCTTGTTCTTCAGTGCCCCAAAGACATTCAACAGATAGTTGGTGAAAACATTGTATGAATGAGCCATGCACAGAGCTCTGTTTTGGCTTTGTTCAGGGTTCAATGAGTGATTGTGGATAACCAAAAACTTTATAATAAGAATGGTGTGTGCATGATCAGAAAACATGAAATAGGGAAGAACTGGGTTCTGTGATAACAGATCACGTATGACTTGAAGGTTGTCATTTGGTTTGGTTTTCAGCCTCTTTTTATCTCATTATTCCTTGCTTTCTTTACCCTGCTTCTCCTACCCCCTATATTTATTATTTATTTTTATTTATTTTTGAGACAAGGTCTCATTATATGGCTAAGGCTGGCCTCTGGTACTTGCTAGATAGCACAGATTGGCCTTTACCTTGTTATCCTCCTCCCTCTGCCTCCGGAGTGCTGAGATTACAGGCATGTGCCACCAGGCCCAGCTCTATCCTCAGCTCCTGAAAGATGGACTCTCCCCTCCACTACACACATACTAGGTTGGCCTCCCTAACTTCTGGACCCAACTCTGAGAGGAAGAATAATACACCATTGCTTCTCAGATGCACAGAATCATTTCTGATACTGCTGAGGCCTCTAGACAATCCCGAAATTATATATCCACCCTTTTCCCTTCCAGGTAACCCCAGCCTTGGGGCAGGACTTGAGCCTGCACAAGTTTAAGCAGGGGATGAATTTAGATGTAGTTAGCTAAGTAAGGGGTTGTTTTTGGATGAGAGGGCAAAGTTCTTGCTTTGAAAGATGGATTAGGGGCAATGAGTAAAGTTATAAGAAAGTGGTTTTAGACTGCAGACACACTCCAAGAACAGAGTTGGAAAATTAGTTTATTTCTCTAGCCAACATACACTGATCAGTGGTGCCTTTCTGGGGCAGTGTGTTGAGGATTCTGAAGCCACATCCAGCATCAGCAGGAAAGAGCGCCACAGCTGATTAGTGATGTCTGTCATCAGCTGGCGAGGTGGGGAGGGAGGGCAGGAATACAGTATATGGTATTTGGTTATTTTAGAGGATGGAAGGCATTTTCAGAATTTCTTTGAGGTGATTTCAAACAGGTGTGTGTCAGTTAAAGTTTTCCAGTCATACAATGCACTGCTTTGCATTGGAGATGCTCTAATACAGACCAAGTGATGTGTTAGGGCTGCCTGTTAGGGCTTCTAGGCTTGGGGTCAGGCATTATCTGAAGACTTTTTAGATCCCTCCAATCTATAAGATTCCATGAGTCTAAGTAAAATGTGAAGAGCAAAAGGGATGAAAGCATATATTTTTCCCTTTCCATCTTCATGCTCTGTCTCAGTTGCTGTAGGATCCCTAGGTTGTTACCCAGCATGTATTGTCCTATTTCAGTCTCAAAGAAAGCCATCTGCCTTCATGTCATAAAGCCTAGCCACATCATCAACAAGAAAGATGAGCTGCCCTTCATCCTTAAGGGCAGTAGATATACAGAATTTTGAAGGGCTGGCAGAGTGAGTGTGGTTTCTATGCAGGAATTCACATATACATGGTGAAGCCAGTGGCACAGGAGACAAAAGTGGGTTTGCTGCTTTTCTAGATCCTGAGTACTGAAAGCCAGAGGGCTCATAGAAACACTAAGGGCTTGAGCTCATTTATCAAATCAAGGCAGGACTAGAGAGATGGTTGGTAACTATGAGGAGTGTTCCCACATCAAGACTACCCTCACTTGGCTAAATTCCTATCTTCCCTTGGATCCACTCACATCTCCAAAATGGTCCAAAGAGTTTCTGCCCTGTGTGCATCTTACTAGCCCATGCTTATCTTTCTAGATCTTCTTTCTGTCCTTCCCCAGATCCTCCACATCTTAATTGGAGAGTTGCATAAACTGTTGTTGTTGTTGTTGTTGTTGTTAGGTGCCATCAAGTACATAGCAACCCCACGTACAACAGATGAATCACTCCCCAACACTGCATCATGCCTAGCACTATTGTCAGTGTTTCTTTGCTGTTCATAGAGTTTTCAGTGTCAGATTGCTTTGGGAGTGGGCTGCCAGGTCCTTCTCCGTAGGCTGCAGCACCTGGTATTTCCAGGTGTTCTCCCATCCAAGGACTAACCATGCTGGCCCTCTTAGTTTCCAACATCAGGTGAGATTGGATGCCAGAGGGCTATGGCTGCAGACTGCATAACCTTGTTGTTGTTAGGTGCCATCAAGTCAGTGTCCAACTCACAATGACACTATGTACAACAGGCAAAACAGTATTGTTAGTGCTTCTCTACTGTTTTTAGGGTTTTCAATGGTTAATTGTTTTGGGGGAGTGGGTTGCTTCATCCTTCTCCCAAGCCTACAGCACCTGGTGTTCCTAGGCAGTCTCCCATTCAAGTACTAATCATAAACATAGACCTCCTTTATGTTCTATATTTCATTGCTTTTTTGTTACTTTGTAAACCCCCCCCCCATTTTTCTCTGGTTTGAGGATTTAATAAATACTAGCTGACTGGTTCCTTCAGTGGGTGTTGCTTGCTTTACAAGAGTCAATCACTTTGGGGTTGAGTAAAGGATAGAGAACAGTACAAACTAAATTATGACAAGCAGTGATATGAAGCCCAAGAATAAGATGCTAAGGAGAGTGAGTTTAAAATATAGTAGAGGAAGTGATATGGGTACTATTGTAGCAGATTTCAACAGAACATTCCTTCTCTGGTGTACACCCTGTATAAGCCTCTCCCTCTGAGTTCAGGCCAGACATGTGAGTGTGATGGATGTGTGAATGTTGTGGTGCCATGTTTAGGTTACATTATATATCAAAGATAAAGGGCTTTGCAGATACAGTTAAGGTCCAAAATTATTGATTTTGAATCACAGGGAAGGTTATCCTAGATAGGACAAGCCTAAACAGATGAACCCCTTTAAGTCCAAAAATCAGAGACACTCTCTTCTACTGACCTTGAAGAAGGAAGCCACCATGGATTCCCCAGCTGCAAGGAAATGAATTCTGCCAACACCCACACAAGCTTGGAAGAAGACCTCAAACCTCAGATGGGACCACAGCCCCAGCTGACACCTTGATTGCAGCCTTGTGAGATCTTGAACAGAGAGCTTGCTTAGCCTGTGCCTGGACCCCTGCCCCATGGAAACTGTGAGATGATATATGTGTGTTGTTTTAAGCTGCTAAGTGTGTGGCAATTTGTTGTATAGAATTAGAAGATGAATACAGTTGCATGCAAATAATCATAATACAGAGCCATCTGCGTCTGCTAAAATTGGTACACAATACTGTGTAATCTCAGAAGAGGCAGAGGCCTTTGGTGAGGGGATAGGGGAAGGTTTCATGAGGGCAGCAACTTTTATTCCTGGGCTTTTTGAGCAACCAGAAGACATCCATTCAAGCTGAACTCCCTTTGTTCCCCTTTTCCTCTTCTTGCATGATCTTCTCCCACAGTCTGGGCATGTTCTTCAAGCAAATGACAATGGCTTATTTGAGTCTCTCAACTGTTGCTAATATCCATGTCAGTTCCAACAAAGGACCCTTCCATATACAGATGAGCTAAAGGAGGAGATAATTCAGAAGAAAATTGAAAATTTTCTAATATGCCAGCATCATTGTAAGAACATGGCAGCCACTTAAAATTGGCCTGAGTTTTAGGAAAAGATCACCTGGGTCATCTTGAGGTGATGTTGCCAGTGAAGACAGACATGGGCACTGGGGCAACCCTTGCTCTCCTCCAGAGATGGTCTTGCCTTGTCTTTCTCTGTATATCCCATTCTCTTGTTTGCTCATCCAGCACACGCCATATGCAGACAGCTTCAGTGGAGACAAGAGGGCTTTGGCTGAGGCCTCTCACCACAAGAACTTGGCAGTGGCTTAGGAGAGGAGTCATCTAGTAAGGATGGATATACACAAAAACACTGTATTAAGTTAGGTTTTGGATGAAAATCCTGAAGCCATCCTTTTTCTGGCCCTTTTCTACTTTGCTTGCATCAGCATTATGCTTCTAAAGGTAGTTGATAAATTTTAAGTAGTTCAGTCTTATATTATCCGTTTCAAAGACACAGGAAACACTTTTTTCAGTTATTATTTGCTTAGTTGTTCAAGATGTTTGCCTTCATAATTCAGCTTTTCGAAAAAATAGGTGTAATGTACCATGTTTCATGAGAATTTCATAAAACATGAAATGTGGTACTTGAGTCAAATATTCATTCTCATGTAGGCAAAAGGAAGCAAAAAGGTTTCTAACCATTATCAGGCCTGAAAAGTAATATGGAACTTTATAGTTTAGATTCAGAATTGCATATAGATTACAAAATCTCTCTCTGTTGAAGTGCTGATATGAATGGTGCTTGGGACCAGGAATGCTGGACCTTTTCTAAACTATAAACCCTAGCCTTCCATTCCTGTTAAGAAGCACTGTCAGGTACCCCCCTACTTGGCCTAGCACATATCCCATGGAATCTGCATTGAGATGCAGTGAACAGTGTCTCACTGGCTGCTTTTCCAGTACCTCTAAAGGAGGTCCTGGGAGCAGCATCCAGCTTATGGACCCTCTGACCATCCTATGTTGGCTGTGCCTGAAGCAAGTGTCAACCTGTGAGCAAGATAGCTCCTGTTATGTGCATTAACTCAGAAGAGAGAGGCACATCATCATCTAAATCATCTGGTCTAAGTAAGGTTTTCTATGCACTGATAAATAATCACAGTTTCTCATAAAAAGGAATTGACTTAAAAGGTTCCCCAAGTGCCCTGTGAGTGTCCTTTAAGCTTCCAGATCATGGAAGATACTAGAAGGGCAACCTGCTATTTAACCTAGGGGGCTGAATAAAGCGACCGGTTCTTCCCTCTGGTTTTGTCTTTGTGGCTTTATGACCAAGAGGCCAGACTTGCATCAGCTGCAGGACTCTGCAGGGAGAAATGATTTTGTGTTGTGTCTTCCCCAGGGGATAGCAAGGCAGTTGGCACAGAAGAGCTTACTGAGCCCACTGTTTTGTCAGCTTCCAGGTCTAAGACCCTCCTGAGAATTACCATCTTGAGCACAATTTGGCCCTAGTGTGTAGGCCAGTGTGGGGCATGTTAGCCAGGCATGTGGCAGTGCAAGTGAGAAGATGTTTTATACAAACAATGTGGTGAGACAGCTTCCTTTCTGCCTCTGGATGCATGTAAGACTGAGCAACATATAAGTGGTGGAATCTGTTCTGTGCTTGATCTCCTTGCTTTGTGTATGCTCATCCTACCATTGCTTTAGCTTACTGTAGGATGTTTTTCTGTCCTCCGTGTCATCCTCCCCATGTCATCTCCTCTGGGGAGCTCTTCCTAAAGGACCTTACAGTGTGTAACTTTTGTATTTCACAGAGCATTCTTAACCATTTATCTCTGTCCTGCTCCCTGACAAGGTGGTATCCTATTTAAGGTCTAGATCCTCTTTCTTATTTGCTCCCTGAACTTCCATGTCCTTCTGTGAGCAGGCCCTCAGACAGTGCCTGGTAGGTGATAGACCCTTCTATCACATAAGTAAAGGAACCTACCAGTAGCTGGGATCTGGAGGAGGTGAGGCAGAAAATAAAACCTTGGGACAAGGATCAGGCAGTGAAGTCTTCTGATCAAAAGCTGGAAGGAAAAAACTAACATGGTGTGAACATGATCATAGCCAAAACCCTGTCCGTGCACATGTGAACAGTTGATAGGACCTTGGTGTTCTTGGCTTGTCCCATTCAGGCTGCTGTACTATATCACGGGAACCAAAAACAATGTGTCTGGGCATTTGGTATACTTTGCTAGAAACCAAGCCCTTTGCCTTTCTGATTGGAGAGTACTGTGTTTCTCAGGAATAAAGGTTGCCTTTCTGTTGCTTATTTTCTGCTTTCCTGTGCAGAGGGCACAGTGCTGAGAGATCCAAAGGGCAATTACAGAATGTGCTTGCCCCCTCGCCCTTGAGGTTACAAGTACTGTAACCTGGGGAATTCTGGGCTGTTGTCTTATCTCTCTTCTTTGCTTTCCCTTCTACCCTCAGATAGCATTGCAAGTTCACCATGTGGTCCTATGGGTAATGTGTGATGTCATTTGCTCAGGGTTTAGACAATGCCAGTACCACATGAACTGCTAACTGTCACTGGCTTTCTTTATTAATTAGATTTCTTTTAGTACGAAAAAGAGGACATGACTGTTTCATTAGATTACTCCCTGAAGGTTTTTCAGTGCTGAGAAAGTTGACTTCATTTCACAGCTTCTGCCTCTTTAGAAAGCAGTGTTGGGGAGCATTACCTCACCTATTCCCCAACTGCTTCTGTACCAGCATGCTGTGCTGAATCCTGGCTCCTCTTATTTCTGATGTTAACTCCCCTGATGATGGACTGGTATTAGCTGGACAGAATGCAATGTGTGGGAGATAGTGGCTCATGCTCTTAGAAGGGGATTCAGATCCCAGGCAAACCTTACCATTTTTTGCTATAAAGAGAGTGTCTGGAGGGCAGATGGCAGCTTTCTCACTTGGAGTTGTATAAATAGACATAGCTATTGGCAAGGCTTATGTTTTGGATAGTCTTTATCTAGATTTAGTTAAGCATCAAGAGTGTCTAACTAGGTATCTTTTTGATGGAAGTTGCTGTGGTTGTTCTAAAAGTGGGATATTCAAGGACAGATGGGGTTAAGTACAAATTGTTCATTAAATTGGTATAATTTGCTATGTGAGTTTATCTGGTGCTCTTTGGTCAACTGCCTGCTAGTGTTGTTCAACAGCGAAGTAGCCATATCTCTTTCCAGTATTTTCATGATCAAGGCTTAGGAGCAGTGTATTCCATCCATTTTACATATCTAAGGGGATAATCCCTCATGGAATAAGTGTATTTTGCCCCTTATCTTTTCAATGTGAAAAATTAAAGAGACATAGGATTTGGGGGATTTTTTTCATATATATGTTCTAAAAATATAAAAAACCTAGTGTGGCCTAAAGCATGAGAAGTTCATATAATATGGAGTAGAATCTCTATGTCCACCATCAGAACCCAGATTTCTGACAAAATTCCCAACTTGGCTCTATTGCAGCAAGATCTACAAGGGTTGGCTAGGTTCCAGGAATATCACTTTGACCTTGAGACCCTCTGCTTCTTGAAAGAGACCAACCTTCCAGGGTGGGGGCTTCAGTCATATAGGGGTGGGGTTACATGTCTTGGAATCATGGACACAGGCTGTATTGAAGTTTAAGGTAGAAGATATCAATATTGTCATCTATTGATAATGTCCCTCATCATTTTGTAATTCAAATTATTTTGAAATATGTTAGACTCTGAAAAAGTATTAGGAATAATAAAAATGAATTGTGTACCTATTACTCAGCTTAAAATAAGAAACACTCTCAATATGTGATTTGGTCTTTCGTGGCAAATAATACCTTCTCCCCCTCCCTGTTCTTCCTTGTTTCATGCATCTTTGTATGCATGTGTTACCTGGTGGTGGTATCTTTTCTTTCTACCCCCATTGGGACAGATGCTTTATTTATTTCATTCAATCATGTGTCCCCCCTGCTTAGAATAGCACCCTGACATACAGTACTTGTTGAAAGAGTGAGTGGCCATACTATGGATTGGCTCTTAAATGTTCTCCCAAAGGCCTGTGTGTTTGAGGCTTGATCGCCAACTGTAGCATTATTCAGAGGTGGGATAAACTTGAGGAGGTGGAGCTTCATTGAAGGAAGTTAGGTCATTGGGAGCATGCCCTTGAAGGGGGTGTTGGGACAGATTCTTCCTGTCTTTTTGCTTCCTGACCACCATGAGGTGAGTAGCTTCCTCAGCCACATGTTCCCTGACGCCATGATGTGCTGCCTCACCACAGTCCCAAAGGCAGTAGGTCAACCAACCCTGGGCAAACATCTGCAAAATTGTGAGCCAAAATAATCCTTTCCTCTTTTTAAGTTGATTGTCTCAGGTAGGTTTTTTTTTTTTTATAGTGTCACAAAGCTGACGTGATGATGTGAGATCTTGCTGATAACATGGCCCTTGCCTGTCCATTTTTACTAGTAGATAGTATTCCATTATGTGACTGTAGTGTTTGGTCCATGTTTAGGTTGTTTTCTTATGCATCCCTGAGAGTTTCTCTAGGGTTTCACCTAGAAGTGGAGTTCCTGGGGCAAGAGGGTACTCATTTATTCTTACCATCATATACTGTGTGCTTTCCAACCTGAGTCAGAACTGCTACTTCTAAACACAGTTCTCTTAACATTCACAGTGGGTTACTTTTCAAGAGTTGGGGTTTTCTTTGAGTCTTATTTTCCCTCAGTCCCCTGTGGTAAGTGATCATATGACTACAATGACTGGCATCTTGGATCTGGGGAAAGACTTTTTCCTTGGCCCATTTCTACTGGTCCCCAAGGGCCTTGCCTCTGAGGCTATGGCTGAACTAATTCAGTACCCAGTCCAATGGCTGGACCAGCCAGACAAAGGATATTAGCACCAGAAGTCTTAGGTGCCTCCTAGGTGGGCCTTCTCATTTAGCACATAGGGAAACTAAGATCCAAAACCTTCAAGTCTAACAGTGGACATTAATTGAGCTGCAGATGTTATTCCACCAGGGTGTTTTCCATGTTGTCAACAAAAGGAAAACCCAACAGTGAGGGCATGAATAGCCACTATTCCCCACTCAAGCATCCTTTGCCCTTCCTTGAGTCCATTACCCAGTCTTGTCAGTATGGGTACACTAGGTAAGCAATGTTCCTCTTGCTGTTCTCTTTGATAAATGTGGTTTCAGTTCTTTCTTTTTTTTTCCCCCCAACTATGACCCATTTCAGTGCTTACTGTCACACCTATCCAACACACTGTGGTTGTTGGGACTCTTCCCCACCCCTGGGTTCTGCTAGCTAGCCTGATCCACCCTCCCTTTCTGAGTCCCCACAAAGTGTACCTCAGGGTAATAGGAACAGAATGCAGATACATTCTGGATGCATAGTCCAGGATGCATTTGTGACACTTCACTGGGTTCAAAAAATCCCATTGATATCCACATAGGGTGCCTGAAATTCTGTACAAAGGTGGTAGAAACTTACAGGGAGAGATTATAAATTGCTGTGAGTCAGGAAAAATGCCTCCACATCCAGGACTGGATGGATTCATTGCTGAATTCTACAGGACCTTTAAAGAAGAATTAACACCAATCTTCTTCAAATAATTCCATAAAATAGAAATGAAAGGAACATTAACAAACTCATTCTTTAAAGCCAATATTATCCTGAAAACAAAACCAGATAAGGATAGAACAAAAAAGGAAAACTATAGACCAAATTTCCTGATGAAAATAGATGCAAAAATCCTCAATGAAATCCTTGTAAATTGACTTCAATGATACATTTAAAAGATCATATACTATGATCACAGTCCTAAAACAGTCAGCCATTGAAAACCTGATGAGTGTCACTATGAGTCTGACCTGACTTGACAGCACCTAACAACAACAAGGGCTGGGATTTAGCTCAGTTGGTAGAGCACTGCTCTGCAGTCTCTGAGGTCCCAAGTTTGATTCCCAGCACCGCAAAATGGGAGAAGGATGTGGCAACCCACTCCCAAGGCAATCCCGAAACAGCCAGCCATTGAAAACCCTATGAGGGTTGCTGTGAGTTGGACTTGACTCGACGGCACCTAACCTAACCAAGAACAACAACACTATGATCAAGTTGGTTTCATTCCAGGGATGCAAGAGTATATCAATATATGCAAGATAATAAATGTAATATAGCACATAAATAGGCTCAGAAACAAAAATCACATGATCATATCAGTACATACAGAAAAGGCCTTTGACAACATTCAACATTCTTTCATGATAAAATCCCTGAAGAAACTAGGAATAGAAAGAATATATCTCTACATAAAGGCAACATGTAAAAAACCTACAGTCAACATACTAATTGGGGAAAAACAAAGCATTTCCTCTAAAATCAAGAATAAGACAAGGGTGTCTGCTCTCTCCAATGTTATTCAATATAGTAATTGAACTGTTAGCCACAGCAATAAGGCAAGAGAAACAAAAAGGATGTAAATAGGAAAAGAAGTCAAATCCCTATTATCTCTATTTGCAGATGATGTGATCCTGTATCTAAGAGACCCTAATGACTCTACCAGAAAACTTTTAAAACTGATGAATACTTTCAGCAAAGTAGCAGAATACAAAATCAACACACAAAAATCAGTGGCTTATCTATATACTGATAATGACCAGGCTGAGAAAGAAATCAAGGGAGAAAATGAATGAACAAAAACACCTCTAAAACATTAATCTCTGAGACTGGCTCTTCTTCAGGCTCCTGTCCCGCTTCTTTAGCTGTCTATAGCCTACTGTCCTCCTTATCTTGATGCCTAAAACTAGGGTGGTTTGCCCATGGGCTAACTTCTTCCCAGGTCTTCTTGGGAGTTTACAGTGTCCCCTGCCCTGCCCAGCACTTCTGCATTCCTTTATCCTTTTGCTAGGTATTGTACTTTCCTCCTGTGATATCTCATTTCCATCCTCTTTCTTGGCTCCATGCTCTGCTCTGGTTCCTTGCTTGTCTCTTCTTTGCCCACTCAGCTGCTTCTGTAGAACTCCTGCCCCCTGCCAGGCAGCTTCATGGTATTACTCCTGAAGGAAAACCCCAAGCTCCTCTCTCTCATTCTCTAAATTGTGCTCCTTAATGCTTATTTTCCATGAGTATTATTTGAAAACTCTATAACTCAAAGACTTCAGGACACTAAAGTAAGGAGTCTCTCTGAGTGTTTCAGGATGCACAGAGGTGATTGCTACATTTCGGTCTTTCTCTTGGTCTGCATGTTGGGAAACTCTATGACCTTTGCCCTCTTCTCTCTCCCACCACTTCTCTCCAGTAGCACCCTCCCTGGAAGAGAAGAGGGGAAAGGAGCAACTGCAGCTGCATCTGAGCTTTGGGGCAGGTGGTGGGGGTATCCTTAGTGCATCATAGCCCTAGGAAGCCCTGCCAGGATCACTAGTGCCCGTACCAGCCTGCAGAGGGTGCCTGCTGATTTCCTGACCAACCAGGAGTGCTTCAAGGCCTCTTGGGCCTTCTCTGCTCTTGGTGGGAGATTGGAAAGCAGAACCATGAACCTTTGGAAGTCATCTTCAGACCCTCTGTAACCCCCTTTGTATGAGGATCCAGGGGTTTTCATGTGTTAATCCACAGATCCTGGGGGTCCTCTGAAGCAGGGGTAGCACCTATCTCAACCAAAGAACATCCACTTTTATCTGTGATGTTTCAAGTTTGCACCAAAAATTTCATCTGAAGGAGAAAGACTAAAGAGCTTCTTTGAGAAAGGTTCTGTTGCTAAGGCCAAATGTTTAGATGAAACAAAAACAATATCATCCTTTCATTGCAGGCCACTCACATTGGATGTCTCACTGCCCCTAGTGTGACACTGTGCTTGGTGGTTCACTCACTGGGGCTTCCCTGGAGAAAGAAAGGGCCCATGTGACATGGAGCTATTGGTCCTCTGCATGGTGTTGTGCCTCCTACATGCTGACTGCCTGTGGGCTGTGGTCCCAGGACAGGGTTCTAGAGCAGCTGCTGCCCATGGCCCTGGTAGATCTGTCCCATCTACTTCCCCAGATGCCTTTTGAGAGGCTGGACTCTGCCTCCAAGACAAATGATGCATCTTTCCTGACGTAGCCCTCTGCACACAGCCCTTCTCTGTACTATGTCACCTTTACTGCCTGGACTTACTGAGGAGCCCTGCATGCTTTGACTTCATGCCTCATGCTCCTGGTGCTGTAGAAAGGGGGGCTTTGAGAATTAAGACGTTCAGGTGGTAAGAGAGGAGAAAATTGTAGGGCTAACCATGGAGTTCCTTTATCTTGCTGGCTGTAGAGAAAGAATTCAAGATGCTATTCTGTTGTCTGATCTCCTCATCTGTCTGCCATTGGGTCAGGAAGGTTGCCTTGCCCTCAGGTAGACTTGGAACCTAAAGCAAGGAGGCCATTTTCTCAGACAGCAGGTGGACAAGGATTTCATGATCAGGTGGAATGGTACAGGTGAGTGAAGGGAGTATCTCTGGCTTAAAAGAACTATGTGGTGTGGAAGCTTCTAGACAGAGCATGGTAGGTACACAGTGCATTTGTCAACAGATATTTATTGAGGGACTGCCAAGTGCTGGGCATAGAGGTAAAGAAATGAGTTGAATCTCTCACTGCACCATCTTGCTAGGGGGGCCAGCCACCATGTCACCATGTGCTCAATGCTGTGATACGAACCCCTAGGGATTGTTGTGAGCCCCAGTCACCAAAGTGTGGGGAGGAGGAATAAGAAGAGGTGATAATTGAGCCAAGTCTTGAGGCATGGGAAAGTTAGGGAAGGAAACCTATGTGACCATGACAGGGAGGGGAACAAGGGGAGTAAATGTTGAAGGCAAGGGACAGCAAAATACCTATGGAATTCTTCCACTGCTTGGGTGGTCAGAGAAGAAGCCACGAGGCTGGAGGAGGGGCAGAGCTCCATGGGGCCACATCTTAGATGCCCCTTATGGGAACCTTGACTTTGATGCAAAGCAGGGACCTGAGCATTCAAAGCGTCTGGGTTGGAGTAGGGGACAAGGGCCAGGGTCCAGATTTGGCTTGGAGAGAGCACCTTTGGACTGTAGAGGCAAGTGAGCGAAGGGAGGGTCCTGAGCCCAAGCAGTGGGGTGAAGGAAGCAACAGCTTCCAGGTGGAGGCTCAGAGCCACTGTCTCTGCAGGGACTGGGCCCCAGTGAGAGAGAAGCCTCTGGGGACTGATGCATTTCCAGCTGGATAATAAGGCATGTGGTGGGCAGGAGAGGGAGCAGTTCGAAGAATATGTTTGTGGAGTTTTCTCCTGGGACATTTATGTGGAAATGTCAGAGGGCAGTAAGAATCTGAGTCAAAAACTCAAAAGAGATAAGCTGAAACAGGACCCCAGGTTTGGGCAGCATCAGTGTTACCTGGCAACAGAACAGAGTAGCTGGCCTTGGCCATTCCCTCCTCTGTGTCATGAAAATTGAGGGAAATAGGATCAACAGCTTCAGCATGTTGTTGTTAGGTGCTGTTGAGTCAGGTCCTACTCATAGAGACCTTCAAAGGGTTTTCAATGGCCAATTGCTTTGGGATTGCTTTGGGAGTGGATTGCCACACCTAGACTGGGGTTTAGCTCAGTTGACAGAGTGCTGTGCTACACTCTCTGAGGACTGGGTTCAATCCCCAGATTCAACACGGAGCCTGTGAAATCATTGCTGTGGCCAAGCATGGGTGGGAACTGTGTGTGCAGTACTCCACAGTGTCCATGGGTGCAAGGGCATCGCCTGGTCACTCCAACACACGGGGACATAAAGAGAAGCCAGGAGAGGCAGGAGGAGAGCCTGAGGCTGTACAGCCCCACAATCCAGGAAATAGATGCGTGGGATCCCCTAGACCCTGGAGAGAACCAACCTGCACTCAAAGTACTTACTTCAGGGCAAAGAGATGACAGGTCTACAGGTGCTTTGTCAATGGAAACAAACTAGTGAACTTGTGTTGGGCCATTTAGGGAAGATATGCTACCTGGTTTTAGTATCAGGAAGTGGGAATTCTCAAGGGCAGTTTCTTCACATGTAAATCTGGGATAATTAAGCATCCCCCTCATAGGCTAGTGTAAGATGAAGTGGATGAATGTGTGTGGTGTACTTGGACTCAGCTTAGCACATAGTGATGGCCATGGAGGTGCTTGCTTTGCTGCTCATGTGACTAGAGGAAGGGACAGGTAGGGTCAGAGGAGGGGGCTCAGGCCAGGAACTAGGGGCCAGCCTGCCTTCCTCATGGGCCAGTCAAGCAGGTGCTCTGCACAGGACACAAAGCTGAACAGCCCTTGTCCGCAAATGCTTTTCTTTAAAGCAGTCTTTAGTTGTCACTCTGTGGGGCACAAAAGAACTCAGAGATGTAAACTGTGGTATATCCAGTTCCAGAGATGGAACTTTTTAAGTGTGGCTTGCAAGTCCAGCACTACCTGTGTGACTGCTGTGGCTGTCAATCCGTACCATCAACAGATGTGGGAACAGCTTCTCATCTGCTTGGTTTACCTCTCCCCTATTTTGCAAATGCATGCTGAGCCCAGGGGTCCTGGAGACCTGGCCAAGCAAAGGAGAGAGTCTTGCCTCCCTGGTGCGAACTTGCAAATGCCAGGTTTAGCCTTTTCTTGACTCTGTGGATTTGCCATTCCTAAAAGGCCACTGAAAACACTCAGGTACATCTCTTAGGGTTCCCTCCCCACCCTGTGGGGGCAGAGGGAGGCATGGAGACCCCCTGGGGCTAGTCTGGCCACTTTGATATCTTTAGGATGTTTTCCTTCCTCTTGGGTTTCTTGTTTTACTAACTTGGCCTATTTGCTCTCCTGATCCATATCACCCATATCAAGAAACTCACTCTTTCAGATTTTAAAACAAGATCAAAAAGTGTTACAAACAACAACGTAGCAATACTGAAACTACTACTGAGACACTGAGCCATATGCAAGACTCAGTGGGATGGTTGGTTGCTCAAGTGAGATGTACAGTTTTCACTCTCTGAAAGGGAAAGTCTCATACTCTAGACCCATGCCTCCATCCCAGAGTAGAAGATTCCACATTGGTCTCTAACCCTGGGGCTGAGTTGGCTGACAGAGCTGCTGTCTCCTCCCCTAGTTCCACCCCCAGCAGGCTTCACCCTGTGCCTCCCATCTGTCTCTAAGTTACTTCCTAGTTGCTTCTTGGAGGAGTAAAGGGTGAATCTAATGTCTAAACTCTTAAAGGTCATCAACAGGGATGCTGACAAGTGTGTTTAGCAGGAATCCCTTGAATCAGGTCCAGGGTTAATTTACTTACTGAAAGCAGAAGCCTCCTGGTAGAGGAAGACCTACCCTACAGAGGAAAGTCTGACTTAGAGAATAGTTTTAACAGATCTGACTGTTAAAACTCTACTTTTAAGGTACAGAGTTGCCATAAGTAAATTGAGTGCTGCTCAATTGCACTTTAATGAGCAAGTATTCATGCCAAACGTTGGCAGACTTTTCCTGTGGTGGGCAAGAAGGGAAATATTTTGACCATTGCAGTCCAACAGGCAAAATTGAGACTGTTCAGTAAGTCCTTCCATGATGAGAGAGAAAATGTGCACAGATTGTTTTACTGACCAAACTCAAAATACCATAGTAAGAGAGTACATTGTTTTTACAACTCAGGTCTAATAATGATATGAATGGAATTTTGGTGGAAGAAGATAACATTTTGCTTAACTGAGGTTCAAAGATAATGTTTCCTAACACCAAATTGACTGCAAATGTTTATCTGTAAAAACTACTCTTAGCTTACTGGAGGTGCAGATAGATCAAGGAGGATCAGGTTTTGCCCATAGGCTATGGTTTGCTAACCCCTGATTTATACATGATTCCCTTGGAAAATTCTTCCCCCTCCCAACTGTAACTTCTTATTGGGCTTTTGACAAATATAATTTCACATAATTTCACCTAAATTTAATGGTGTCTTAGTATTTATGAACTTCATAACACTCTGGCTTTAAATAACTGCTCTGTATTTCTGCAATTATACAAATATGCCTTGATGACTTTCTTTCCTGAACAGAATGGACTGAAGAAGTCATGTTCCATGGTGCCCATGTAGGGGACTGTGCTCTACCCGCTCTGCTCACAGCTTATAGTTACACATTTTCTCCCTCTGGGACCTGTGCTGGCCTTGGATATGCACTCATGTCCTTGCCCTACTTAGTCTCTGTTACAATAGTCACCTGCCAGACAAGTTACCCTGAGCACAGCAAGTCCCTGCTGGAGACAGGGGCTCCTGAGTTGCATCCTGGTTGGGACCAAGGAGAGAGGTCAAGGGAAAGGCCTGTCCTCATACCTCTGTCTGCACCTTTGCTGCCCAAGGAGTGATGGGCAGCTTCTGCATCATACATGGCAGGTTGTGAGACACTCATTCTGCTTACAATCTTGGCCCTGGTACAAGCACCCAAGAAATGTTCCTTTTTCCCCTTAGTTCAGCTGAAATACTGTAAATCTTGAAATGGAACCTTTTCTAGAAATAATAATAAGAAAAGGAAAGAAAAACAAAAGTAGAGAAAAGTAAATATACAGAATCAGAGTAGAGCTTGATGAAAATGTCCTAGCCTGACTCAGTCCAATGAGGTCATGGTCTCCCCCAAGTCCAGCCCCTCACCCTCCTCTCGGTTAGCAGCCAAGGCTCCTGCTCTCACTGTCTGCTGTGTCCGATTAGTGTTTCCCATGTAGCTTCCAGGCTGTGACTCCTTTTTGGATTATCAGGAAAACTTGTCTCTACTCCAGAGAGGATACTTCACCTCCCTCCATCATGCTTTTGCTTCAGGGTGAAGAGATCTGGCCTGTGAGTTCCTCAGATTCCCCAATTATTCATACTCACTGTAGGTAGAGGAACCCAAGTTCTCCAGCCTTCTTCACATTCCCTCTTGTCAGCATTGCATAAGACTGTTACACTAGGCTCTGCATACCCATCCCTGGCTACCCTCTAACCGTTATCCTTACTGTTCTCTGACGGGGAGCTGGGAGCATCCACGTCTATAAGTGTAGTATACCTATACCTTACTCAAGCAGGGGTGTATGAACACTGCAAGGGACACCTGGTCTCCTTCCATCACCTGGTTGTAATGAGGTCCCCTCCGTCCTCTTACTAGGGTGGCACCAGAGGAGGCCAAGTAGACTGTTAGGACTTTTACTATGTACTTGAAACAAGGTGAAGGAAATTACCAGAGACAAAGAAGAATGTTATAAAACGAGGAAACAGGTCATTTAGGAGGCATAGCAATCTTAAGTGTGTTTGTACCAAACAATAGAGCTATAAATATGAAGTAGAAACTGGTAGAACTGAAGGGAGAAATGGACAAATCCATAGTTATATCTAGAGACTTCATTATCCCACTCAGAACAACTATAGAATGACCAGAAAGGAAATCAGCAAGGATATAGAAGTCACTAACACCATTACCCAAGTCTGCAGCCCTAGCATTGTGGCATCCGATCTTGTCAGATCTTGAAAGCTAAGCAGGTTCAGACCTGGTTAGTACTTGGATGGGAGACCGCCTGGGAACATCAGATACTTCAGGCTTGGGAGAAGGACTCCGCAACCCACTCCCCAAAATCCGCCATTGAAAGCCCTGTGAATAGCAGAGAAGCAGTAACAATAGTGTTTTACCTGTTGTATGTAGGGTTGCTATGAGTCAGACACTGTCTCAACGGCACCTAAAAATAATAACACCATTACCCAGGATCCAATGGACATTTATAGAGCACATCACCCAGCAACAGCAGAATATACATTCTTAAGGACCCAGGGAAAACAGACCGTACACTAGGCCATAAAACAAACTTAAAAGAACTAAAAGCATGCAGAGTACGTATTCTCTACAATGGACTCAGATTAGAAATCAATAACAGGAAAGTATCTAATCACTTGGAAATTAAAGAATATCCTATATGATCCATGAGTCAAAGAGAAATTCTCAAGAGAAATTTTAAAAATACCAAGTGAGGCAGGCATGGTGGTACACACCTGTAATCCCAGCAATTCAGGAGGAGGAAGCAGGAGAATTGTGAGTTTGAGGCCAAAGGCAGCCTGCATAACTTAGACCCTGAGTCAAAATAAAAAATGGGCTGAGGGTGCAACCTAGTGCTAGAGCCCTTGCAAAAGATGTGTGAGGCCCTGGGTTTAACCCCCAAGTACCTCAAAACAAACAAAAAACTCAAGTGAAAATATACCAAAACTTGTGTGATGAGGTAAAAGCAGTGCTTATATGGAAATCTCTAGAACTAAATGTTTACATTAAGAAAAAAGAAAATAAGAAATGTCTGAAATGAATATTTTAAACTCCCACCTCCAGAAACTTGAGAAAGGAGAGCAAAATAAAATATCTTAAAAGAATGAATGATCAAAATAAGAGCAGATATCAGTGGCAGTGATAGTAGACAAAATCAATAAAGTAAGTTTATTATTTTAAAATATTAGTAAAAAGCCTCTAGCAAGAATTAATGAAGAAAAAGAGAAGACAAATTACTAATGTCAGGAGTGAAACAGAGGATATCCCTGTATGATATCTGCAAACATCAAATGAGTAAGAAAAGGAATGCTACAAATAACACATATAATCTTGACAGTATCAGTAACATAGACCAATTTTTCCCTCAGTAGATGAGTGGTTAAACTGTAGAACATCCATACCTTGGAATATTATTCAACAATGCAAAGGAGTGAACTGTTTGTGCACACAGTTTGGATGGATCTCGAGGATATTACACTGATGGTAAAAAGCCAATTCCCAAAGTTCACACACTGTATGATTCTATTTATCTAATATTCTTTTTCTTTCCTTTTTTTTTTTTTTTTTTTTTTTTTTTTTTTTTTTTTTTTTTTTTTTTTTTTTTTTTTTTGCAGTACTGGGAATTGAACCCAGGGCCTCATGCTTGCATGCTTTGCAAGTACTGTACACTGAGTTGCATCCTTGGCCCTTTTTTTTATTTTTGTGAGACAGGGTCTTGCTAAATTATGCAGACTGCCTCTGGTCTCGAACTTGTGATCCTCCTCCCTCTGCCTCCTGAGTCGCTGGGATTACAGGCATGTGCCATGATGCCCAGCTCTGTTTATCTAATATTCTTGAAACAACAATATTATGGAGAAGAAAGCGAGAGATTCCCATGGGTTAGAGAGGGCAGTGTTGGGATAAGGGAGCAATGTGACTATGGGGAAGTATCTTGAAAAGGATCTTTGTGATAGAGGTGTTCTTCATCTCAATGATTGTGGTAGTTACATGAATCTGCACATGTAATAAAGTGATAAGAAGCTCTCTACGTATATTACACCAACATGAAATTCTTAGTCTTAATGTACAATAGCTGTACATTAGATGTAAACTTTGAGGGAAAATGGTGAAGAGTCTGAAGAACCTCACGGTACCACCTTTGTAATTTCCTGGGTATTTATATTTCAAGATTAAAAATATGTCAATAGGTATCACTTGTCACTTATATGCTATAAAACAAACAAAAGCAGCTTGGTCTGCTTTAATATGTGTATGTATTCAGTAAAAGGACAGTATGGTCTTCCTATTTTCTATGATGATCAAACTTATTACTTTATTCATGGCCGCATTCTACACTTTATACACTGACCTGGTTGGAATCCGGGACATGACGTGCAGTAGGAGGAGCTGGGGCAAGGCTTTCTGTGGGGCATGTCATGATGTTAGCTATTTGAACAGTCCATGGATAAAGAAGATATGGTTATTCTGTATGTAGGCTCAGAGGTCAAAACCAGGGCCAGTGGATGGAAAGTATCCAGAGTGAGATGCGGGCTCAGTATTAGGAAGCTTCTGTCACTGTTCAGAGAGGAAAATAGGCCCTGACTCTTCCATCGCTCAGACTTGTCTGGAGTGGTAGGCAGAGGCTCAGTAACTATCTACAGGGATGGGATGCAACTAGGTGATCACTGAAGTGGCAGAGGTGGAGACTCCAGTACACTCTTCAGTGGTATACAGTGGCTGGTGGACAAGTTGTGATGAGAGAAATCCAACACCAGGTGGGTAGAATCAGGAGTGACCAACCCTTAGAATGGACCATTTATGTGTGTTCACTATTTTAAGAAAATTAAAGCCAAGCAAGATTTTGGAGGGTTACCTTTGGACTTGTATTATTGAATACAAGTTCCCGGGGAGGTAATGCAGGATTTGAGGATGATATGCTTAGTAAATAATAAAGTCTTCCAGAATAGAGAGCAGAGATGAACCAAAATGATACTCCTGGGTGCAGGCCTGATGTGGCAGTGCAGGTGCCGTTTGTGGGGCATCCCTGCAAAGCTTCAAGCTCAACGTGGAGAGGACCTGAGGGATCAACTAGGTTCCCTACTGCCTCTGGCTTCCTGTTGCTTGAGTTTAAACCATAATCCCTTTCATTATGTTGCTTTAGTAAGTGTGTTTTCCACAGATCAAAGTCGATTCCCTGATGACACATGAGAATTGCAGGTGTGGGGTGGCAAGGGTGGGAAATATGAAGCAGGTTTGTGGGGCCTTTGGATTATAGTGGTGACACTGGGTGACAAGTCAATAAGGAGATCTCATAATTTATTCACCAGCATGCAGACAGCCAAGTGTGGTCTCCTTCAACCTCTCTGCTTTTTAGAATCCCATCGGAACCATCGTGGCTGAAGGCAGGGATTAGCTGGTGGAGTAAATCCCTCCACAGATAAGGATCGTGTGTTTCTGTATCCAGCAACCTTTTGTCCAGAAGTTGGCACTGCTAGAAGTAGAGTTTTCATACAGTTTGGAGGTGCACCTGGGGAGAGGGGGTTCATGGTGCCAACTGCCCCTTAGAGTTGGTGAGGGCCTTTCTGGTGAAGTGAAGTTGGGGTATTTGAAGTCATCAGTTTGGCAGGGCTCCCGTCTTGAGGTCCGTGCCTGCCTAACTAGGTGTGACTGTCTCCATGGAACCAAGTGAGTGAAGCAGGCAGGGGGAGAAAGGACGGAGGAATGTCAAAGGAGAAGGGAGAGTCCTATAAAGCAAAGAAAGGAAAGACTTCTGAGCTGGAAAGCACACTGCAAGGAAGGAGCTGGAAGGGCCCAGCCCCACTGCTGCTCTGTCTGACATCCCCATTTCTAGGCCTCACAGTCCTGGGGCAGAACACACCTAATCCATTCACACCCACTCTGGCCTCTGTTTCCTTTAGCCCTCATCTAGGCTGACTTGTCCTCACGAACAGGAAGTCCATCTGGTTCTGTTTTGATTCTGTTCCTTTTAATGTACCCTTGCAAAGGGACTAAAAGAAATGGTGCTAGGTACATTTTGTTGTTGTTGTTGTTGTTGTTGTTGTTGTTGTTGTTGTTGTTGTTTGCTGTTGTTTTGTGGGGTGGGGTTGCTTTCAATTTTAGCAGTCAGAAATCTGAAATAAGATATAAATGTGTGTGTTTATTCATTCCAAATAAAGTGGGAAGTGAATGAGTGGTTATTAAAATGTGGAATGTGCCCCAGGACATTAGGATAACAGAGAAGTTGTTACATGGTGGGGTTATGGGTCCATAGTTTCCTAAAACCTTTTAAAGTTCAACCTTTTTAAAATTGACATTAAACCAACCAGCCTCTTCATGGGACAAAATTGGAACTGAACCTCAACACAGAACTGAACCAGAGATTATCCCCCTTGGGAATCTTGAGAAGTTAATGCCCTTTCTTTTAAGAGATCTTCTGATGACAATACTCTGTGCTTGTGAAGAACACTTTGCTAGTAGTATACTAGCCTGGGGCGGGGCGGGGGGGGGGCGAGGGGAGGAGCCATAGGAGACCTGTGCCAGCATCTGAAAACTCCCAGGAAGGATTCACCCTTGCCAGTCCGGTCTTCACCAGTCCCACATCAAAAGCTTTTTTACAAATGTGAATTTGGATCCTAGTGTATAATACTGAAATTAAAAGGCCAACATACCAGGGTAGAGCTATTTATAATGAGGATGATTTTAATGGGTCTACCCTCAGCTCTTTGTAGAATGAGTACTATCCTTGGTTCTCATGAAGGCAGCTACCCTGTGCATATTAGATGGATCAGAGTGAGAACCCAAACAGGAAGCACAGAGCATCATGATTTCCATGCATATGTGCTTTCCATCTTATGGATGTCTGAGGTGGGAGTGAGATGCCTCTATTTCTTTGATCAACTCAAATTTCTGCAATCTATTTTTACTTTTAAGGAATGAAGAAGTTAGAATTGTTGTTGTTGTTAGGTGCTGTCGAGTCGTGTCTGACTCATAGTGACCCTTATAGGGTTTTCAATGGCTGACTGTTTTGGGATTGCCTTGGGAGTGGATTGCCAAGTCCTTCTCCCGTTTTTGTGGTGCTGGGAATCGAACTCAGGACCTCAGAGACTGCAGAGCAGCGCTCTACCAACTGAGCTAAATCCCAGCCCCGAAGTTAGAATTAGTTTTATAAAATTCAAGAAAAACAATAGCCTTTCAACATTAATATTTTCTAAAAACAAAAAAAACAAAACATATTGAGGAAAAGCCATTTGATTTCATTTACTATTCTGCTTTGGATTTCGTGGCTCACCATTTAATCTTTTACTTGCTGGGTATATATGATGCTTCCTGAGTTATCACCTTTTTGTCACAATCAACTTGTTGAAAAGGAATTATGTTGGAAAAACATTTGACCTAATTTATTTTCTATTTTCAAAATTAGATACTTGCATTCTCCAAGAAAAAAAAATGGTATATTTATACCATAAATTCTTAAATGTGAGATTGTGCACCTTCCTTTGTAAATAGAATGAATTTATAAATTGCCAGAGATGGTTTATAAAGTAGCTAACTCAAGAGGAGCACCTGTATTGCCAAGAGACCTGATATTGTATTTAAAAACCACTTCATACATATGGAAACCCCAAAAGTAAGAGGTTAGCTTTATATAATGTTAGCTTTATGTAATGGTTAATTTTATACCTCAACTTGACTGGGCCAGTGTCCCTAGATAAAGGGTCAAACATTATTCTGAATGTTTCTGTAAGAGTGCCTTTTCTTTTCTTTTCTTTCCTTTTATCTTTTTGTTTCTGCTTCCTTCCTTCCTTCCCTCCTTTTGATGAGATTAACATTCAAGTGGGTGGACTGTGAGTAAGTGGTTGCCCACCATAATGTGAGAGGGCCTCATTTAATCAATTGAAGGCAATGAACAAGAAACTGATCTCTCCAGAGCAAGAGGGAATTTTGCAGCAAACAGCTCTCCAAGTTGCAACATCAGCTCCTTCCTGGGTCTCCAGCCTGAAGGTCTTTGGACTTGAATTGCTCTATCAGCTCTTTCCAGGATCTTAAGCCTGCCAGCCCATCCTAGAGAGTTTGTAATTGCCAACCTCCATAATTTTGTGAGCCAATTCCTTAAAATATACACACACATCATGTATACAGGAGCTGGGGTTTAGGTCAGTTGGTAGAGTACCACTCCACACTTTCTGAGGACCCAGGTTCCATTCCCAGCACCACAAATAAACAGGACATGGCAATCCAATCCCAAAGCAATCCCTATGAGTCGGACCTGACTTGAAGGCACCTAACAACAAGAACAACAACAACAAGCCTGCCAGTCCATCCTTCAGAACCTGAAGTTGCCAATCTCCATAATTTTATGAGCCAATTCTTTGAAATATACACACACGTCAAGTATATACTTTAAATAAATATATACCACACACCTACACCTTTTTGGTTCCATTTCTCAGGAAAACCCTGAGTAATATATTTCCCTTTTAGAGAGAGCTGTTATAGAGAAATCAATGATCAAGAAATCCAATTACATGATGTCTTCTTTGATAGCTTGTTTGGACCCTTCCACTAAGATGAAATGTTTATCAGTCTATCTAAGATGAGCATGAATGAACATTCTTCAAGTTTCCAGATGCTGCAAAGGTTTTGAAGCCAGCTGGCCTGAAGTGCCCTGCCCCCTGAGGGGCTGTGGTAGAGATCCTGGAGCAGGTCCCATATGTTGGCTCAAGCTGAGTCTAGGGGAGCACTGTTGAAAAGGCAGCAATGTGACCAAGGGCTTGATCACCCTCAAACTCATCCTCTTTTAGCATTTGGTACAAATGCCAGCACTGAGCATTTCAAAAACAGTTCTACTTAAAATAAAAATGTTTATGGAAAAAGATCTTGCTTCTAATCTCTTTTGGTTATTTTTGTGATGGAAGGCTGGAACTTTGTGTCTGAAACCCCAGATTAATTGTCCTTAGAGTGGGGCAGGGAGGGCAGATTGAATGTCCCCTCAGTGAGTTAAGTCTTCAAACAAAACATATAAAATGGCTTTACTGTCTTTTATAGGCTTCAGGCACATAGTAGGTGTTTGTTAACTATGTCATGTGAATGAGAGGTTCTTGGGCTATTCCCAGGTAAGGTGGCTGCATATCTGCCTTTTCTCTGCAGTATCTTCCTTGACTATCAGAGTAGTAGAGTGGAAAGCTGGAAGATAGGGCTGCTGACCAGACTCTCTGGAAGGAGAGATGCTGTGGAGAGGCTGGGTGGGAAGCTATGCAGGCTGCCTGACTGGCTCCCCCTTACAGCTAAGCCACACTCAGCCCACTTGGGGCAATTAATGAGGAAGCACAGACGCTGATGGCTCACTACCTGTCAACTTTCCTTTTTACTTCTTGTTTGTTTCCTGGCTAATTGCCTCTAGACTGTGGGTAAAGGCTTTATTAGTTGGGCCAAAGCCTAGGCACTCTCTGGGCCTGATGAATCAGGCCGCGTCTCGGTGTAGCTCTGGGTGTGAGGTATCTGGCACCTGAGTCACTAGGTGATCTAGTGGCTGCAGACTCCCGGTCACAGCAGCAAGTTCCCTGTTGCCTCTGGACTTGGCAAGTTTTGTTGAATTGGAAACGTGGCCAAGGCTGAAAAAGGTTAAGAAGATCCGGAAAGGATTGTGGAGCAGTCAGTGTGTTTTGGAGGAATCCTACAACCCAGGTAAGTGTGCATGGATGAGCCAGGGTGTGGCTGCCAAGTGCTGGACTCCCTTTCTGGTGGAACCTCCCAAGTCTGCCATCTCCTTGCTCCTCAATGTCTTCCCCGGGCATTTCCTCTGAATAGAGTAATAGCAACTGTTCCAACAATATGTAAGCCTTTAAGTAGATTTTGCCAATGATGCTAAGTTTTAAAATATAATTGAATAACAGCCTTTCTTTGGAAGATGAGAATTCTTATATTAAAATCTCTAGACAATTACTTAAACTTCTGATAATTTTCTCATTTCTAAATCTGGATTGATAATTCCATTTCCTGGTGGTGTCATGAGAAGTCCATGAGGCAGTGCTTATAGATTATCTAGTTGTTTTAGACAGTAGAATGATTTTAGAGTTTGCAGTGTAGACTTTTACTTATCTCAGCATTTAAAATTTGTGTTCACTTTGTCTCTTCTCTCTCCTCTCTTCATTCTTTTTCTGTTTCTCCCCTCCTCTCTCCCTTTCCCCATCTTTTCCCTCTCCTTTACTTTTGGCCAACAAAAGTTCGTTTTGTGCTTAATGAGCCATAATCTGAGCATACAGGAGTGAACAAGACAAACGTGGTTCTGCCTCATGGAACTTTCCATTCTGGCCAAGGTGACAGACAAGGAACAGATGAAGGATGTAATTAATAGTGACAGGGGGTGATAACTGGTGTGAAGAAAACTGAAGCATGGCATAGGATAAGAGGGTGGTGGATGTGAGGTGGACAAAGACTAATTTATGTAGGGTAGACAAGGACGGCCTCTCTGGCAGGTGACATTTCGCCAAAAGAATGGGGAAAGCTGGAGATTAATTTGCACCCCAAATGTAAGTAGGGTTGGAATACAGCATTGGAAGCAGTTTTCTGACTCTTCAGCAGCCAGCAACACTATGATAACATAATCACTCAGAGGTTTATTCAGGATATGTTTTTAAGTTCTGGAAACCATTTTTCCATGTGTGCATGTGTGTGTGTACATGAATTTGTGTATTTTTGACATGTGCAGGAAAAGTACCTTTTCCTTAGGATGGGCCTTGCTTTCTCTTTATGAAGGCATTGTTGGAAGAAAGTCTTGGCATAATTTGGCAGAACATACATGGAAGACAGAGTGTTTTGGGTGTACTGGTAGTTGGTTCTCATTGCTGCTGTTATTAGGTACTGTAGAATTGGGTCCAATTCATAGCGACCCTCATAGGGTTTTCAATAGCTGATTGTTTGGGGATTGCCTCAGGAGTGGATTGCCACATCCTTCTCCCATTTTTGTGGTGCTGGGAATTGAACTCAGGACCTCAGAGACTGCAAAGCAGCATACTACCATCTGAGCTAAGTCCAAGCCCTGGTTCTTATTAGATAGTAGCAAAAATGAACTGTTGAATACTTGCTTCTTTGACAGATGGAAATGGGTAAATGGTGCCTATCACTTTTTCTTACAAAAGATGTTGTTTGTTATTAAAATAGCTGTTTAAAGATAGATTTATGCCCCTAAAACTATCAGGAAAGCAGGAATTAAGTCTAGTAGCTTGTAGGGAGTTCTGAGGGTTGCCTTGGAAACCTCTTTCCTGGAGAGGACTCTCCACGTGGAACATAGGGCTGGCTTTTGGCAGCCTCAAATCTGGATATATTGAGGCAGAGTTTTCTTCATGAGAGATAAGGGCTGGAGCTAACTGTAAAGGAAGACCCTTCCACAGCTGTACCAGAAGAGATTGCATTCTGTCTGCTATTTCTTTAGGCTGCTGCTCCACTGCAGCTCATCCCCAGAGGTTTCTGTTAACCTTCTGTCTTCAGTATCATTCATTAGGGATCACTGTGTACCCCTGAGATATGCCTACTGCCCAGGTGTTCAGTGACCTTTTGGCCATTTTCATTCCATGTCTGCATTTACTCATAGTTTTCTAGGCCTCTGCAACAGTTCCTGACATTTATATTTCAGAGTTTTGACATTTCATTTAAAAAATAGACCTGGGCCCACCAGGCATTGTGATGCACACCTGTAACCCCAGCAACTCAGGAGGCAGAGGCAGGAAGATAGCAAGTTGGAAGTCAGAGGCAGTCTGTGTAATTTAGTGAAACCCTATCTCAAAAAGTAAAAAACAATGGACTGGGCATGCAGCTCAATGGTCCAGCACTTGCAAAGCATGCAAGCATGAGGCTGTGGGTTCAACCCCCGAGTACTGCCAAAAAAAGAAAAAAAAAAAATTTGACCTGGCAGCCTTATAGCAGCTTTGCACATGGTTGTAGCAATTGGCTGGTTTCACTTTTGGTGCAGTTCACAGAGTGACCAGCTCAGGAGTAGAGTAGTTTTTCATCTGCTGGGCTATTGTTTTCTTCAGAGACAATGGCATTAATGAGTGGCTCTAGGAAGTTCCCTCTGTTGTGCATCCAGCTCCAGGATGGGAGAGTGGCAGGCTGGAATGATCATCAAGACCAATCAACTGCTTCTGCTGTAAGCTGAGGAAAGGTGATATTGAACTTGGCCTTTGGGATCTCAAGTGAATTTAAATAGAGAAGTATGTTTGCTTGTGCATCAGTGTTCCCATTATGGGCATACTGTGTTTTGGCATAATACTTTATCAGGTGCTACAGTGGGAACCAGCATGTGTGGCCCAAGGAGGTTAGCGATGACCCTGGGTCTACTTTGTGTTTCTCTTTGAGTCTCAAATGCTGGCTCCCCATATCTGCCATTCCTTCTTTATTTATGGAGATATCAATACAGAACCTAAAACAAATGACTATGAAGTGAATGTTTCCCAGGAAATATGGACCTTAGGGCAAAGTACCAACTTCTGCTGCCTCTCAGAGCTGATCCTGTTGAGGGCAGAGTCGGCTCCTGCCCTAAGTGACTGTCCTGAAAAAGTCTATGTCCCCTCACCTGGACTCCCACTGGCAGGGACAGGTTGGTAGCTGAGCCCCATGCTCTCAGAAGGAGGGGAGTGACTGGAGGGGAGTGACATCCCTTAGGGACTGAGGCTATGAGAGGGTCTGGGTGAGGAGAAGCCATGGCCCTGGCAGCACCAGGTCTGATCAGGTCACAGGGTAAGTCTAAGGTTTGACTTTCCGAATAGGAAGAAAGCCTGCCCCTGCCCCTCCCTCTCTTCAAGGTCATTGTTTCAAATCATACCAACAGCCCATGACTTACAGGAGAACCCTCCAAAACAGGAAAGGGTTTTGTTTTTCTTTTTATGAAGTAGATTTATCACCAGTTTAAAATATCTAATTTTAAAATGAAGGGCAAGGAGCTGAAATGTTTATCTCGACAAACATGACAAAGGAGGAAAGAAAAAGACTGTGGGAGGCAGGAAACCTCAGAAATTCAGAAAAGAAAGCAATGCTTATGGGAACTGGTCACCTGATGAGAGTGTCATACATTTTCTGTCCTTTACTCCCACCACCACCTCATCACCTGAGCTAAGGCAAAGGTGCTGGCATGGCAGTTTCCTTCCTGATGACTGTAGTTTTGGGTTGGGCCTGGGAGCAAAAAAAGGATTAAGAGGCATGAAATTTGATTTGATGAGTATTTAAAACAAAACAAGTTCATTTATCCACTCAGCAAACATCAGCTGAAAGTCTGTGGTATCCCATGCACTGTGTTTAGCTCTGGGAGTGCAAAGATATCCAAGTGAGATCACAAGAAGTTTCAAAGTGATTTGTTGCAAACAGTATATTTGTTATGGTGGTGGCAGCTTTGTAGAATATTTTTTGCTAGCTACAACTATTGATTTGAGATACTATTAACAATGATCTCTATATAATAAAATTTTGACATGTTTTGATATGCATGTACAGAGATAAAATTATCACAAGTAAGATAGCAAATGTATCTATCATCCCCAAAAGTTTCCTCATGCTCCCTGGGGTCTCTCTAGTCCCCAATGCCACCCATTCCTTCCCTAAGCCCCACTGATCTTTCTGTCACCATTAAGTTGGTTTTTATTTTTCAGAATTTTATATAAATTGAATCATACAGAATGTATGCTTTTTTTGTTTGGCTTCTTTCAGAATATTTTTTAAAAATTCCTGTTGCATGTTATTAGTAGTTAATTCCTTTTTGATCAAGATGCTATGTTTTAGATCTGAAATATTCCCCACAGGCCCATGTGTCAAAGGCTTGATCCCTGACTTGTGGCACTTTGGAGAAGTGGTGGAACCTTTAAGAGGTGGGGTCTAGAGCCAGCGTGGTGGCACACACCTGTAATCCCAGCAGCTAGGGAGGTGGAGACAGGAGGATTGCAAGTTCAAGACCAAGAGGCAGTCTGCGTAATTTAGGAAGACCCTGTCTCAAAAACTAAAAAAAAAAAAAAAAAAAAAAAAAAAAAAAAAAAAAAAAAAAAAAAAAAAAAAAAAA
>VMDO01010691.1:0-22564 GCA_007922755.1 Pedetes capensis | reverse complement strand
GATGCCAGGAGATGAACAGATATCCTTTGCTAGGGGCTCCGGCTGTGATATACTGGATATACAGGACCAAAGCAGCAGGGCTAAGCAACTATGGACTAAAACTTCTAAAACTGTGAGCCAAAACAAAACTTTTTCTTTGTTAAGATGATTATCTCAGGTATTTTTGTCACAGTGAGGTAAAGCTGACTCACACAAAACAGTAGCATTCCTTCATATGGATATACAGTTTGTTTATCCGTTCACATGTTAACGGAAATTTGGTGTTTCCAGTTTTAGACTATTCAAAATGAAGCTGTTGTGAACGTTTGTGTACAAGCATTTGTATGGACACATGCTTTCACTTCTCTGTGGAAAATACCTAAGAGGGAAAGGTTGAATCATAAAGTAGATGTATGTTTAAATTTTTTTGAAACAAAAAAATTCCAAAATAGTTGCACTATTTTAATCTCTGCAGTAGTTTGAGAGTTCACTCATTATATCCTTTCCAACTGTTGGGATGTTTAGTCTGCTTAATTTTAGCTGCTCTTCTAGGTGAGTAGTAGTACCTCATGCTGGTTTTAATTTACATTCTCCTAATGACTAATGATATCAAATTATCTTTTTATGTATTCATTTACCATCTATCCATCTTCTTTGGATGAAATGCTGTTCAAATTTTTTTGCAAATCTTTAAATTGAATTATTTCTTACTACTTGATATTTGTTACTTGTTTTGATTTTTATTTATATTATTTGTCTCTTACTGAGTTTTGAGAATTCTTTAATGTTCTGGACACAGCCATTAATCATATATCTGCAAATATTTTCCCAGTTGAGTAGTATTTTTTATTTTCTTAACAATATCTTTCAAAGAGAAGTCAGTTTTTAAGAGATCTAATGCATCAGTATTATTCTCTTTGATGGATTGTATACCCACTTAGTATCATATCTAAGAAATCTTTATCTGAGGTCAAAAACATTTATTCTCATGTATTCTTGTAGAAGGTCTGCAGTTTTATCTTTTAAATTTATATCTATGATTTCTTTTGTGTCAATCTTTGCATAAAGTCTAAATTTATTTTACCTATTTATCTGTTTCTGGACTTTGAAATTCTGTTTCATTTGTCTATCTATACTGATGCAAAGAACATACTGTTTTGGTGTTCTGTAATAAACCTTGAAGTCAGGCAGTATAAGCCTTCCAGTTTTCTTCTTTCAAAGGACTTATATTAGTCCTTTGCATTTCCATATGAATTTTAGGTTTGGTCTATCAATATCTTGGGAAAGAAAGAAAGCCTGTTGGGATTTTGATTGGGAATGCATTGAATCTATAGATCAGTTTGGGGAGAAATGACATCTTCAATATATTTTATCTTTTTAATCCATGAATATGATAGAACACTATTTTTATATAATTACTCAGCAATAGCTTATAGTTTTCTCTTGGGTGCCAAGGTACATGCCTGTAATCCCAGTGACTTGGGAGGCTGAGGCAGGAGGATCACAAGTTCAGGGCCAGAGGCAGCCTGTGAAACTCAGTGACACTTGGCTCAAAATTATTATTATTTTTTTAAAGGGGTTGGGAGTACAGCTCAGTGGTAGAGCACTTGCCTAGCATGAACAAGGCCCTGAGTACAACACCTCAGTACTGAAAAAAATAGTCTGTGACTTTCATATAGGAATTGCATATATTTTGTGTAATATATTTTTAAGCATTTCATGTTTTTGATGTCTTTTTAAATTTTTTAATTTTTAGTTGCTCATTGGTACTGCTTAAATATGCAGCTGAACTTTGTATATTGATCTAGTATCCTGGAACCTTGTTTATTTTAATCATTGGATTAGCCTTTCTATAGACTCCAGAAGATCTTCTGAGATGGATAGTTTCATCAGTGAATAAAGCTCATTATACTTTTTGCTTTCCAATCTAGATACCTACCTACTTTCTTTCTTTCTTTCTTTCTTTCTTTCTTTCTTTCTTTCTTTTTTTCTTTCTTATCAATCACATTGACTATAATGTGAAATAATGTTGAGCATCCTCATCTTATCAGAAAAACATTCATTAATCAGTATGTTTTCTCCAGGCATTTTAATAGATGTCCTTTATCAAGTAGAGGGAGTTTCCTTCTATTCCTTGTTTGATGAGAGTTTATATCACAAATCCATGTTGGATTTTATTAAATAATTTTTCTGCATATATTAAGATACTTTCTTGGTACAGCAAACTACTTTGATTCATTTAAAAATTATTAAACTGGTATAAACTCTACTTGGTCCTGATGTATTTTCCTTTTAACATATTGTTGGGTTTGATTTGCTAGTTTGCTTATTGTTGTGTCAATATTCATGAGATATATTGGCCTATACTTTTTTCTTTGATGTCTATATTTAATTTTATTATGGTAATTCTGGTCTCACTGGATGATTTGGGAAATATTTGTTCTCCTTCATTTATCTGGAAGAGTTTGTATAGTGTTGTTATTCTTTAATCCTTAAATATTTGGTAGAATTCACCAGTGCAGGCAGCCTTCTGGGCCTGACAATCCTTTTCTGGAAAATATTTAACATTTAAATTTTATTTCTTCAATACATTTGGGCCATTCTGGTTATCTACTTGTTCTTGAGTAAGGCTTTATTAGTGTGTATAGTAAGAAATTTGCCCATTTCATCTAAATTGTTGAATATTTTATATAAACTTCATACATATTTTCATCTTAGTGTCTACTCCGTCTGTAGTATTATCTATTTTAACTTTTGTGTTTGCAATTTGTGATTTCTTTCTTCTGACCAGGCTGGTTAGAGAAGTATCAATTTTGTTGACATTTTCAAGTAACTAGATTAATTTTGTAATTGTTTTCCTCTTCTAATTTCATTGAATTCATCTCTGATAATTACCCTTCTTTCTATTTACTATGAGTTTAACTTGCTTTTCTTTTTCCATTTCCTTAAGTTTGAACCTACAGAAGGACGTGGAAATCCACTCCCATAGCAATCTCCCCCAAAACAACCAGCAATTGAAAACCCTATGAGGGTTGCTCTGAGTCAAACCTGACAATAAGGTGGAAGCTGCAATCAATGATTTGAATCCCCTATTTCATTTTATTTTTGTGATACTGGGAGACTGAATCCAGGGCCTTATGTGTACCCTCCACCATTGATTTGTACTCCCAGCCCCTTTTTCACTTTTTATTTTGTGATAGGGTCTCACTAAGTTACCCAGGCTGCCTCTGGTCTCAAATCTGTGATCCCCTTGCCTCAGTCTCCTGAGTCGTCAGGATTACAGATGCACATCATCATGCCTAGAGAATTTTGAAACCTATGTTTCAAAATATCTTATAAAACTACATACATAGATTTATTTTTAGTGCTGTAAAGTTCACTCCACATACTGCTTTTTAGCAGTATAACATATGTTTTGTTACGTAGTATTTTCATTCATTTGAAAATAATTTCTAATTTCATTTTGATTTACTTAACCTTGGATTATTTAGAAGTATGTGACTTATAAAAATGTCTGGATATTTGGCAGATATATTTTGATTATTTGTTTACAACTTAATTCCATTGTAGTCAGTATGCCTTATGATTTGAACACTTTAAACTTATTGAAGCTATTTTTATGGGACAGAATGTGGTCTATTCCTAGATGCTTGAGCAGAATGTACATTCTGTTGTGTGGAATTGTCTATACTTGTCAGTTTAAGTTGATGAATAGTTTTAATCTCTTAAATACTTACTGGTTTTCTGACTACCTTTTCCATAGATTATTCTAAGAATAGTGTTGAAGGTTTCAAGCATAATAGGTAAGTTTTTATTTATCCTTTATCCTATCATATTTTGCTTCAGAACTTTTGAAGGTCTGTTATAAATGTTTAGAGGTTATTCCCTCCTAAGAAATTAATGCCTTTTGTGTTATGAAATGACATTCCTTATCTTTGGCATTACTCATTTCTCTGTAATCTGTTTTGTCTGATATTAATATAGTTACTCCCACTTATTTTAGCATTGTCATGGTTTATTCTTTCATCATTCTCTTAATTCTAGCTTTTTTCTTTATATGAAAGTTTACTTTCTGTAGGAATCAGATATGGCATTGCTTTTTTATCTAATGTAACCTTAAATTGGTGTATTTAGATCATTTAGATTTAATGTGACTAATGATATGGTTAGGCTGAAACCTACCATTTTGCCATTTGTTTTTATTTGTCCCATCTGTGCTTCATTACATTTCCCTCTTTTTTGAATTATTTGAGTTTGTTTAGGATTTCTTCATTAGCTATAACTCTTTATTATTATTTTAGTTGTTTCAGGGTTTATAGTCTACAACTTTAACTCATCACAGACTTTCTTTAAGTGATATTATTTCACTTTGTATGCAGTATAAGACTCAAAATAAGTATCATTTCCCTTTTATTGATCTTTATGCCTGTTGTCATACCTTTTATGTATGTTTTACCTATGTTAAACTCCACATACATTGCTATTTTTTCTGTTTAAGCAGCTGGTTATCTTTTTTTTTCTTTCTTTCTTTTTCTTTTTCTTTTCCTGTGCCAGAGATTGAACCCAGGGCTTGCTAATCAAGTGTTCTGCCATTGTGCTACACTTTTAGCCCACCAGTTATCTTTTAAAGAGATGTAAACAGTAATCCTTAAAAAAATCCTATGTGTTTACCCACACAATTATCTTTTCCATTGCTCTTTTTTCCTTTTTAAGAGATTCATCATTCCATCTGGCACCGTTTTCTTCTAGTGCAGGCAGGCTATTTATGGGTTAATTCACTTTTGCCTGTCTAAAAAAGTCTTATTTCACCTTTATTTTTCAAATATATTTTCACTGGGTGTGAAAGTCTAAGTTGACAGTTTGTTTTTTCTTTCAGTGGATTGAATATGCTGCTCCATTGTCTTCTTACTTGCATTGTCTCCAACAAGAAATCTTCTGCCATTCTTTTTTCTTCTCTATATGAGTCCATTCTTTCTTACCATTTTTCTTTATCAGTGGGTTTGTTCAATTTAATTATGATCTAAATTGTGGGTCTCTTTAGGTTTCTTATTTGTTGAACATCTTAGATCTGTTGGTTTACAATTTTCACCACACTTGAAAAATCTCCACCCAATAATTCTTCACATATTTTTTGTTACTTCCTCCATCCCCTTTCAGTGACTCCAATAACAAACATGTGCCTCAGTCCCGCTAATGCTCTGCTTATTTTTAAATTCTTTCCCTTGTGTGTTTAATTCTGGGCACTTTGTTTTGTGTGTCTTCAGTTTCACAAATGTTGTCATCTTCCATTTTTAATCTGTTATTAGTCCTATCCATTGTAACTTTCACCTTATAAGTTGTGTTTTTACCTATAAGTTCTATTTGAGTGTCTTTAATATCATATACCAACTTTTTATATATCTGCTTTTTAAATATATGGAATGTTCTTACAGTAACTGTTTTAATGTCCTTGTATGATCATTCTAATATCAATTGAATATTTTTTGTCTAGAGTTACAGTATGTTTTCTGCTTCTTTGAATTCCTAGTTGTTTTATTATTGAAATCCACACACTATGACTTGTACCTTGTTGCATGCTAATGTTTTTATATTCTTATAAATATTTATGAAATATGTTCTGGATATGGTTACTTGGAAATAGTTTGGTTCTTTTGCAAATTCCTTTTAAGATTGTTACATGGGATGAAAGAAACATTTAGACAAGGCTAACTATCCCCCATGAGTAAAAAGATCCTTCTGTGTGCTTTCCTCAGCACTTCATGAATTAAGAGGCTTTCTAATCTGGTTGGTAGAAACAGCTTTGTATAAGTGTTGGATAAATTTCTTTCTATTCTTTTTGGATGGTTCTTTCCAGGCCTCAGGTATATCCCTATCCTGATGAATGCTCTGTTGAATAGCCAAGAGACTCCCTCTACCTTTCCAAGTTCTCTTCTTAGGCAGGCCTCTCCTATCTTGTCTGGTGAACTCTTTCTGTTTTGTTCTCACACATCTCTCAACTTCAGGAGTCTAATGAGCCTTGTTGTCTTCGTCTTCCCTGTGTCACAGGATGGGAGTTCTTCTCAAGGCAGTAATATGGGCCAGTTGAGGGCCCACCTCCTTTATTTTCAAACTTTTTGCAATACTATCTGTTGTTGCTTGAAGCCCATGTCTTCAAAAGAGTTGTTATATTTAGTATAGCTTTCTGTAAGTTTCAAGTAGAAGGAGAAAGTTGATCCCTATTCCTCTCTCTTGGTCAGAAGCAACAGGCTTACAACTATTTGTATTTAAAATGTATTGACAATGTGCAGTGATTCACAAAAAATGACTAAACTTTTTGACCTAATAATTTTGCCTCTGGGAATATATCTTAAATAATTCTAAAAAAGTTACATACAAAAATATATATCCTGAATAACATTTGTAATGGGGGCTTAGAAGGCATTTATGTTTAACAAAAGGAGAGAAGTTAGAATTAAGACCAAAGTATTCAGTTAAACATTACAGATGTATTATATATAATAATTTCTAAGATTTGCAATATTAAAATGCTTAATATTTAATATTAAATTTATTAAAAACATGTTAAATATTCCACACTACATCATAAACTGCAACATCATAAAATTATACATTCATGTAGATTCAACCACTGTGGATGGAAGATGTTCAGGGAAAAAAATTGTGTCTGTACTAAATATGTACAGACCTTTTTGGTGCTATTTCTTAAATGATATAGCATAATTTATTAGATAATATTAGGTATTGTAAATACTCTAGAGATGATTTAAATTATGGGGGAGGATGTGTGTAGGTTATATGCAAATACTATATCCTTTTATGTAAGGGACTTGAGCATCTTGGGATTTTGGTATCTGCTGTGAAATCCTGGAAAAAATCCCTATAGCTCCAGAGGGAGTGCTATACACAAATGATGTAGAATTTCAGGGATGTGGAATTGACTAATTCCTCTTCATTTTAGATAAGTTATTTATCATTACATTAGAATCCATCAATTTAGAATTATTTTCATAGTTATTTGAATCTACCACAAAATATTAAAAGCATACAAAGAACTACAGAGAATGAGATAAATACCTGTTGATATGCCATTGACCTTAAGAAATCACAACTAACAATGTAATTGAAGGTCCTTTGTGCAGCATTTGACCATTGCATCTTTCTCTTCTCTCCATAGATAGCTACTATTCTGCCCACTACATATATTAACCTGTAAACCCTATATAGTACCATTTTTATGTTTGCACATTTTAATAAAAGTTTTATAGGCACCTTCCTGTGACTTGTCACTCAGCATTATATGTGAAAGGCATCCTTGTGCATTTATTTTTGTTGAAGTGTGGCATTTTTCGATGCATACATTTTCATGACGCATTCTCCTTCTGATGGAAAATTGTTGTTAGGTGACATGAGTTAGGTCCAACTGATAGTAACCCTATGTACAATAAAATGAAACACTCCTTGACACTTCGAGGCACATGATCTTTTTTATGTTTAAGCCCATTTTTGTAGTCACTGTGTCAATCCCAGTTGAGGGTCTTCCTTTACTTCATCCACCCACCATCCTCCCAAACATGATGTCTTGTCCTGAGCTTGGTCTCTCCTGACAATATGTCCAAAATATGCCAGGTGCAGTCTAGCCATCCTTGCTTCCAAGCAGCACTCTGGTTGCACTTCTTCTAGGATAGATCTGCTGGTTCTTTTGGCAGTCCATGATATATTCAGTATTCATCTCCAGCACCATTCAAAAGCATTAGTTCTTCTCCTGTCTCAAACATCCAGCTTTCACAACCACATGATGCAACTCAAAATACCTGGCACAAGTCAGATGAACCTTTGCCTTCAATGTGACATCTTTACTTTTCAACAATTTAAAGAGGTCTTTTGCAACAGGTTTTCCCAATGCAATGCATCTCTTGATTTCTTGACTGTTGCTTCCATGGGTGTTGATTGTAGAAACAAATAAAGCAAAATCTTGGACAACCTCAATCTTTTCTCTATTTATCATGAAGTTGCTTACTGACCCAGTTGTAAGGAATTTTGTGTTATTGATGTTGAGTTACACTCCATACTGAAGGCTGTGTTCTTTGATCTTCATCAATAAATTCTTCAAATATTCTTCAGTGTCAGCAAGCAAAGTTGCATCATCTGTATAATGCAGGTTGTTAATGAGTCTTCCTCCAATCCTGATGCCATGTTCTTTTTCATAAAATCTAACTTCTCAGATTATTTGTTCACCATAGAGATTAAAGAGGTATGGTGAAAAGATGCTGCCCTGATGCATATCTTTCTGATTTAAACCAGGCAGTGTTTCCTTGTTCTATTCAAACAACTACCTTCTTGTCCATGTCTATGTTCCTCATGAGTACAATTAAGTGCTCTGGTATTCCCATTCTTTGCAATGTCATCCATAATTTGTTGTGACCCACACTGTCAAGTGCCTATGCATAGTCAATAAAACATAGATAGACATCTTTCTGGTATTCTCTGCTTTCAGCTACTATCCATCTGACATCAGCAATGATGTCCCTGGTTTCTGGGGCAGGAGAGACAGTCTTCTGAATCTGGCTTGATTTTCCAGTTCCCTGTCTATATATTGCTGTAGTCACTTTAGAATAATCTTTAGCAAAACTTTACTTGCATGAGATATTAATGATATTGTTTAATACTTCCTATATTTGGTCAGGTCCCCCTTCTTGAGAAAAGGCACAAATATGGATCTCTTCCAGTCAGTTTTTCAGGTAGCTATTTTCCAAATCTCTTGGCATAAACAAGTGAGCATCTCCAGTGTTGCATCTTTTTTGAAACATCTCAATTGTTATTCCATCAATTCCTGGAGCCTTGTGTTTCACCAATTCCTTCAAGCCAGCTTCCATTTTGTGCTTCAGTGCCATTAGTTCCTGATGATAGGCAGCCTCTTGAAATGGTTGGCCATCCACCAATTCTTTTTGGTATAATGACTCTTTGTATATCTTCCATCTTTTTTTTTTTATGTTTCCTGTGTCATTTAATATTTTTCCTGTAGAATCCCTCACTGTTGCCACTTGAGGCTTGAATTTTTTCTTCAGTTCTTTAAGCTTAAGAAAAACAGTGTGTTCTCCCCTTTTGGTTTTCTTTCTCCAGCTCATTGCACATCATTATATTTGATTTTGTCTTCTTAAGCTGTCCTGTGAAATCTTCTCTGTAGTTCTTTAACATTGTCATGTCATCTTTTTACTTTAGCTGTTCAATGTTCAAGGGCAAGTTTTAGAGTCTCTTTTGACATGTAATTTGATATTTTCTATTTTTCCTGTTTTTTTAATAACCTTTTACTTTCCTCAAGAATGATTTCTTTGTTGTCATGCCACAACTCATCTAGTCTTTGGTCATTAGTGTCTAACGCATCAAAACTGTTCTTGAGGTGGTGTCTGAACTTAGGTGGGATATAGTCAAGGTCATACCTTGGCTCTCCTACATGTGGTCTAATTTTGTTTAGCTTTAGTTTGAACCTGCATATGGGCAGTTGATAGTCTAATCCATAATCAGCACCTGGTCTTGTTCTAACTTTTGATATTGAGCTTTTCCATTGTCTCTTTCCACAAATTAGTTTGGTTCCTATATGTTCAATCCAGTGAATTCTATGTGTATAGTTGCTGTTTATGTTGGTGGAAAAAAAATGTATTTGCAGTGAAAAGACCAATTTGACAACCAATGTCTGACAAAATTCTATCATGCAATCTCCAGCATCATTTTCACCAAGGCCATATTTTCCAAATACTGAGCCTTTTTCTTCATTTACAACTTTTGCATTCCAATCACCAGTAGTTATCAATGCATCCTGATTATATGCTCAATCAATTTCAGACTGTAGAAGCTAGTAAAAATCTTTGTTTTCTTCATTTGTAGCCTTAGTAGTAGGTGTCTAAATTTGAATAGTTGTATGAATTGACTTTCCCTGTAGGTGTATGGATATTATTCCATCACTGACAACATTGTACTTCAGGACACAGCTTCAGATGTCTTTCCTGATGATGAATGCACCCCATTTCTCTTTAATCTTTCCTTCCTGGCATCATAGACCATATAATTATCTGATTCAAAATGGCCCATGCCAGTCTGTTTTAGTTCACTGATGCCTAGAATATTGATGTTTATTGCTCTCATTCTGAGTCATGCCACAACTGTAAATGGAAGTCCCTAGGGCTTTACTTCATTCCCATCATTAAGGTTGACTCTATTTTGAGGAGGCAGATCTTTCCCAGTAGTCTTTTGAATGCCTTCCAATCTGAGGGGCTCATTTTCTGGCACTATATCTGGCAGTTTTTCTCTGCTATTCATAGGGTTTTTGATGACTAATTGCTTTAGGAGTGGGTTGCCATGTTCTGTTCCCTAGTCTGTCTTAGTGTGGAAGCTTATCTGAAACCTGTCCACCATGAGTGACCCTGCTGGTATCTGTAATACCAGTGGCATAACTTTCAGCATCACAGCAACATGCAAGTCCCCACAGTATGGCAAACTGACAGATACATGAGGGCTGGAAAGTTAGGGTGCCTTACATTTTTACTGTTACAAACAAAGATTCTATAAAAATCCTTGTCGCTGTCTCCTTGTGCATGTGTATATGAGTTTCTCTAGGTTAGAGTGTATACCTTGGGCTGGGGTTTACCTCAGTTGGTAGGGTACTATGTGCTCTCTGAGGCCCTGGGTTCTATCCCAAGCACCACAAAATGGGAGAAGGACAGGACATGGCAATCCACTCCTGAAGCAATCTTAAAACCATCAGCCATTGATAACCCTATAAGGGTTGCTATGAGTCAGACCTGATGGGACAGCACCTAACAACAACAAGAGTATATATGTATGATGACAGATGCAGGCTACTGGGTCAAAAATTATATTTTATGAAGCTCAATTTCATATTCTGTCTGGTTTTACCGGTTCTCTAGAAAAGTCATGCTTTATATCTCCAGGTATATGTTAAAATTTCCCCACAGGATTATTAAAAATATAATACCATTATTAATCAGATAAACTAAATCTTAGATAAGAATCTATAACTTTCCTATTTTTTTCTATATGGCTATGCTTTAGTTATCTAGCACTGGGGACATCCTTTAGGATTTCAGTATCTATTTTTGTCACCAATCATAAGTGACTCCTTATGCATAAAGTCACTCTGTAATGAGGCTCTTGGAATTTGCCTGCTATACCCCCTGTAGAACGCATTCCTCTCAACTACATCACTATAGAGCTTGAAGCCTTCCTGCCTGTGTGAGGCTCAGCTTTCAGTCCTGTCTCCTTTGCTAGGCATTCTTGTCACCAGAGTTTACACCTGATGGGAAGAACCGCTGGCCATAACCAACTCAGTCATCCTCATCTCCTCCTCTCTCTCTCTCTCTCTCTCTCTCTCTCTCTCTCTCTCTCTTTTTCCAGTACTTTAGGGTTGAACCCAGGGCCTCACACATTCTTTGCAAGTGCTCTACAACTGGGTTGCACTCCCAGCCCATTTTTTGGCTTCTATTTTGAGTCATGATGTTGCTGAGTTATATAGGCTGCCTCTGGCCCCAAACTCATGATCCTCCTGCCTCTACTTCCCAAGCCTCTGGGATTACAGGCATGCACAGTCATGCCTGGCTCCACCTTCACCTATTGTAAAGTGCCGTCTCCTCTCTCTGGATCTCCTCAGATCACTGTCAGCCATCACCTATTGTTCTTTGATTTTTTGAGTAGGTGTCTCCTGCGGCTTGTTCAGGTTTTCAGGGCAGGATGACGTTGGAAAGCGCAAGAGAGGTTTCAAACCTCTCCAGCCTTTGATCACCTTGCTGTCACAAGACCATCTCCAACCCCACTACCCAATAGCCTCCCCTGTCCTCCAAAACCTCCTTGCTCTGCTACAGTGGTATCTCCTGGCTCAGCAGGAGAAGGAACAGGAGGAAGATGAGGAAGATAAGCAACAGCGCCTGCTGCAGCATCAGTCTCTCCTTCCCTGAGAAGAAAGCTGCTAAAACAGGTCCAGCTGACTTTACCCTTGCCTCCTTTCAAGCCAATTGGCTCCCATTATTGTGTGATTATTGTTTGCCGATTATGTACGGCTCACCTGCAGACTGGCAGTACTTACGCTTCCCCCGCCTCTCTACAAGGCATTTCACACCTTGCCTGGGCAGAACGTTAGACATTTTAAAACAAGCTACACGGAGATTGTTATTCCTGGAGTAAGGTCTGTTTTCCCAGAGGACGTGTCTACTTTGGTTATTCTGCTGTTTTAATCTGACTGGTAGATCAGCATAGCTAGAGAGTGATTGCTGTTAAATCACAGGTCTGGGAAGCAGCTTGGGAGGGAGGGACTTTGAGGCATAACTTTTGTTAGCATGGTTTCCCACAGCATGTTAACCATACAGATGTTGCACACTTGAGTCTTACCTCTCTTTATGGCATGTATATACCATCTGGAGAGAGGCATCTTTTGCAAAAGTCTGTTCTTTCTTTTTGTTGTTGTTGTTAGGTGCCGTCAAGTCATGTCCGACTCATAGTGACCCTCATAGGGTTTTCAATGGCTGATTGTTTTGTGATTGCCTAGGGAGTTCATTGCCATGTCCTTCTCCCATTTTTGCAGTGCTGGGAATTGAGCCTGGGGCCTCAGAGACTCCAGAACAGGGCTCTACCAACTGAGCTAAATCCCAGCCCCTGTTCTTTCTAGGACCCCTGAAATCATATTCCATGTGTAGCAGCTTTCTTCACCAGATTGCTAGTCTGAGATTTTAGCAAGTGATCCATTCTGGTGTGTCTTGGGCACCCAGGGTGAGCATGCCTCAACTTGCCTAACTAAATAGCACAAAAAAGAAGGATACACTCTGCTCGTATTCTGCACTTATGAACTTGCTTGCTGCTGCTCCTTCCTTTTGGAGATATTTAAAACTGGGATTCACAACCTCCTTCAAGAGTCCGAAGCTTCTCTTGGGGCTAGGGCTTGCCCAAAAGTTAGATGCAGGCCCGGAATGAGGGCTGTTCAGGGTGTAAGTACACAGAATCCACTAATAGAAACGTTGTGAGGAAAGGGCCTCCTGGCCAGGAACTGTGCACTTACTCGCTGTCATGTGAGGACACTTGGCAGGACATTACTTACCGTTCCCTGAGTTTGTAAGAGACTAATGTATGTGGCCACCTCTCCTTTGAGTCTTGCTGGGGCCCCTTAAGAAGCATCACCATGGTTTTTGTTTGTTTCCAAAGAGGAGGAATTTGAAGTACCAGAGGTCAAACCACATGTACACAGTTTTTGTTTGGGGAGAGGCAATACCAGGTGGCCACAACCCCAAGTTTCTTTGGCTCAAGAGCTCCAGCTTGCCACACTTCCCTGGCCTACTTCCTGCTTCTGCCTTTCAAGGCTGTGATGGAGCAAGGGGTCCAATCAGTTTCCATTCCCAGCAGCTCAGTCCTCTGTCCGTTTGGCCAAGATGGTTCCTGCCAAATGGGCGTTTCATAGTGCCTGGTGCCAAACAAATGCTGTGACACCTTGCATGAGTTTGTGCACATGTCAGTGCTGAGAAAAGCTAAGAGAGTTTGAGCCAAATGGAGGGCAACACCCCTCACAGATAGATAGATGCCCACTGTGCTGAAAAGACTAGAGAGAAGCTTACAGAGAAGCCTTATGACAGTTTTCAGTTAAAACTCCTTTACATAGTGGGGAGTGACAGGAGAAGAACAGCTGGGTTTTTGTTTTCTAGTTTAAGGAATATGTTTAATTATAAGGTATAAAGCAATATTTGTCAACTTTTTTTTACTATGCCCTGTTGTTGTTGTTAGGTGCCATCAAGTCAGGTCCGACTCATAGTGACCCTATGTACAACATAATGAAACACTCCCCGTTTCTGTGCCGGGCACACGATTTTATTTATGTGTAAGCCCATTGTTGCAGACACAGTATCAATCCATCTAGTTGAGGGTTTTCATTTTTTTCATTGACCTGCCACTTTCCCAAACATGACATCCTTCTCCAGGAATTATTCCCTAGGGAACCTTTTAATACATTTTTCTTAATCATCCTTATACCCCCCATGCGCCATGAAAATTGATTGTCACAGACTGTGTACTGTTTATGCACCATGTCCCTGCAAAGGACTTTAAACCATTGTAATATGTGAGCTGTTTTTCTTCCCAAAGTACCAATTTTCTTAATTTTTACTCCTGTAGAAAATTTGTGATCAAAAATATTTATTCAGATACAGTAGATGATGACACATGAAATGCTTGTATATTTTTAGAAACAAAAACAAAACACTAATCATTGACAGCCAGTAATGATTATTAGGATGCAAAACAATTCACTCCTAATGAGCATGTAATTACAGCAGCCAGGAAATAGCTATTAAATAGATGGAATCTACGGCATGAGCCAAGGAGACAGGATGGGTGGTGGTGTACACCCTCGAACACACAGCCTTGTTGCCTTGCTCAGCTCTGCAAGGGCTGCACCAGGCTTGTCTGAAGAAACACCCCCAGCACTGTTGGGGCACAAGTTCAGGTCAGGGGGCCAGGTCACCTGAGTCCACAAGCATTGTCCTACTCACTGTTATGATTTTCTGCTCTCTACATTAGGCCATTAGCTTTTAGCCAAGAAGTTTTTTTTGTTGTTGTTGTTTTGGTTTGGTTTTATTTTATTTTATTTTATTTTTTGTAACCATTAATGTAATGTGCACCTTTACTTAATTGGTCTCATTATGACATTTCCATACATGCATTTCATTGTACATTGCTCATGGTAATGTCCCCCTTACCCTCTGATGTCCCTCCTCCCCCAACTCTGCCCTTCACACCAATAGTCTCCTTTCTGCCCAAGTAGTGGTTTTGATAGTTTTATTTTGATTTTTAATAATTTTAGTACAAATATATATGATACATATATATTATATACACATATATATTCTAAAACCATTTCAATCATTTTAAATTGTGTATTTCATTGGCATTCATGACCTTCTTAATGTTGTACCACCATCACTACTACTTCTAAAACTTTTTTATCACCCTAAACACAAAATTTGTATCCATTAAGCAGGAACTTCCCAGTCTCCCCTACCCCAAACCCCTCTTTTGTCTCCCTGAAGTGGCTTATTCAAGATATTTCATCTAAGTCCTAGTATACAGTATTTGTCTTTTTGTATCTGATTTATTCCACTTAGCAAAATGTGTTTTTCAAGGTTCATGCATGTTGTAGCACGTGTCTGATATGATTTCAAGTGTATCCATATCTTGAATACATCCATACCTATTAGTGTACCCATGCATATTCCCCTTCTTAGAGGCAGATAACAGAGTGGATATGCATAATCAAAAGATGTTTGATCATTTTTTTCTCTTTTAAGGGAAATTTCATTATTTTTTTCATCTTTTTTCTTTGAACACTATCAATTTAGAGCCGATAGATGATTGAAGGTGGCTCAGTGGGAGAGTTTCTAGTTCTTAGCTACTATGCATGACTTGGTATTGTTGTACTTCCTGAAATACACATGAAATAACATCATCACAATACCTTGAGCAAGCTTGTAACACTCTTAAAGAATTTGGTTTTAACTAACTGGCAGGCAAATAGTGACTATGCTGCATCCTCACTTCTAGAAAATCTCATTGCAGAGGTCCACAATATGATCATAAAGTCCTCTGAGAAGAAATTAAGAGATGGTCTCAGTGAAAAACATTACTTACTGTGTTAGTTGATGTTGTTGTTGTTAGGTGCTGTCGAGTTGTTATCGATTCATGGCAACTTTATCTACAACAGGTAAAATATTATTGTTAGTGCTTCTCTGCTATTCATAGGGTTTTCAATGGCTGATTGTTTGGGGTTGTCAGGTCCTTCTCCCAAGCCTACAGTACCTGGTGTTCCCAAGTGGTCTCCTATCCAAGCCCAACCCTGCTTAGCTTCTGAGATCTGACTGATGAGACACCATAATGGTACTGCTGCAAGCTCTTAGGTGATGTTAGGATTATGATGTACTGTTTAAGAGTTGAGATTCTGAAACTATGTCTATCAAAACATGCAACTGTGTACACTTTGGTAAATACTGATACAGCCTGAGAGCCATTTCTAACAGTGCAGAGTTTAGGGGAGAGGGGAGTCGAATGGGCTAAAGGGGACCAGGTCCACTTACCTTGTCCCTATCCCCAGTTTTCTGACTCACTGGTGAGTGTGAAAAATAGTTATCAAGACATGGAAACTTAGATTTATCCTGTGTTGCCTTTGTTTGGTTTTGGTTATAAGCAGGTGCTGATTCTAAGCCTAGTTACAAAGAGCCTGGCTTAAAAGGAACCCTAACCCAGCACAGCCCTTCAGTAATGGTTTGGCTCTAAGCAGTGATTCATATCACAACTCTACAGGAGAATCACCCATGGAGCATCACAAACACAGATGCCAGCTCCATAACCCACAACCAGTTAAGTCACATCACAGAGGTAAGGCTCAAGAGGTTGGGAGCAGCAGGTGTGGGCTTCCAACACAATGGTCATCCTCTGTGGCCAGCCTTGGAACCCTGAGCCTGGGCAGTGGCTGGGATGCTGGCCACAAGGTAATCTCAGGAAACAAGTTCTTCGACCTTTTCAGGGAGCCAGCATCAATTCCTCTCAAGTATGTGTCTCAAGATGAAGAGTCAAAGCAGTTGGTAGAATTTTAGTAAGTTAGAAAATGTGATAGGTTGAGGATTTTAAGAGAATTCATATTCTAAGTGGGGCTGGGGTTTAGCTCAGTTGGCAGAGTGCTGATCTGTGTTCTCAGAGGCCCTGGGGTTCGATCCCCAGCACCACAAAAGTGGGAAAAGGATGTGGCAATCCACTCCTGAAGCAATCAGCCATTGAAAACCCTATGAAGATTGCTATGAGTTGGACCTGGCCTAATGGCACCTAACAACAAGAATAATATGCTAAGTGTTGAAATCCTAAACAGAAATACATAGTTAATATACCAGATATGCTTTATTATTTTAAATAATGCCCCAAAATGTTATTCCATATTTAAATTTGCATTATATGTCAGATTTATAAAGTCAAATCTGTGAAGCCTGGAATTGCATGTAGACTTGTCTAATAGAAGCACGCCCTCTAGTGCTGGAAACTTGGTATTACATCCCTACAGGGTCCTTGCAGTAATGTGAAGGAGATGTGGAACTTTGGACCTGGGTGCTTTAGAGTTGTTCCAACCTCACCTCCAGATTTCTCAGGTGGCACAGTTGAAGCCCAGAGGTTAATTAGCATAAAATCATCTACAATATATGTTTGACCATCAGCCACGTGCTGTATTCAGATACAGTCTTACTTCATTCCAACATGGGATCCAGGTTGGACTTGGTTTCCATTTTACGAATGTGTGGGCTGTGGCTCCACAGGCTGGGTAATCTGCTCTTTTTAGGAGTAGGAAATGGTGAAGGCACCATGAAGCCAGCTTGGCCCTGGGTCCAAGTCCTTTGAGATTTCCTCGATGCCTTAGTGTCCTGAAAGCAGAAACCAGAGGAAATGTTCACATGTTTCTTTGCTTCTCAAACCCAGGACAGTCATCCATCTTTTGCTAGCCACGTGCACCCATCTGGAAAACTATGTCTCTTGTTCTCTTCCTCCATGAAGTCTTCTCCAATTATACTCACACCAGCCACACGCTTCCATGACGGAGGATATTTATGTGCTTCATCTCACTCTCTTGAGCTCAGTTACTTGCTCCAAACCTCATGTCTCTTGCCTCTGTCACCCCCATGGGCAGGGGCAGATGCCTTGTGTATGCCTCCTGTATGAACACTCCCTAGGAGGAGGTGGTGCCCTTGTCACCAACCCAAAGTGCCAACCTTGGATCCCTGTGGGAAGAGCCAGGGTGAGCTTGAGCACATGAGGGTAAATGAGACCATTCCGGCCCCTGCTGACCTCCAGTTTATCTCTGGCTCTGAGGCACCTTGGCAAGCCTGTGTGCTTCCCCTGGTATTTCACTGGCTGTAAGTCCTAGATCATCATTATGGAGCAGACAATTAAAATGACTGTTTTTCTTTCCATAGAGAAATAAGGTGTCTGCTGAAATTTTTTAGAGGCTCAAAACCCATGAATCTGTTAAATTTTTCTTCATTCCTTTGGTTTCTCCTTATCTAAAAAGTGGGGGAAAGTTGAAGCTGCGTACAGTGGCGCACTCCTATAATCCCAGCAGCTTGGGAGGTGGAGGCAGGAGGATGGCAAGTTTGAGACCAGAGGCAGTCTGCGTAACTTAGCAAGACCCTATCTTAAAAAGTAAAAAAAAAAAAAAATGAGCTGAGGGTGTAGCTTAGTGGTCCAGCACTTGCAGGGCATGCAAGCGCACGGCCCTGGGTTCAACCCCCAGTACCACACACACACACAAAGTGGGGGAAAGTGGAATGGAAAGACTGAGAGAGGCTGGGATGCATAGGATTAATTGAGGCCACTAGAGTCTGGTGGTCATGAGGCTGTTCCTGTGCTGCCAGCTAGTTAGGGTCTTAGAAACCTTTAGTGTGGGAAACTTTGTTGCAGGTAGGAAGGTGAATGAATAGCCCAGACACAAATCGGTCTTCTCTGTGGCATTAGAAGGAAGAGGAGGCAGAGCATTTGGCTGTATGGCATCCTTATTGGAAGAAAAATTGACTGGAAAGACCCAAGTTAATGCTCATGCTTTAGGGTGCCTGAGCTGTAGGTCCTCCCTCTTCTAAGAGTTACTGATTTAGCTTTCAAGAGGACCTTAGCCCTACTTTATGTAAAATTTTATCTTGGGGGCCTCTTTTTTTGGGGGGGGGAGGAATGGGTGTTTTAGGGTGGAGAAAGGTTAGTAATTTTTCTAAGAATACTTCAGGACATTTGCATTGTAAATCCTGCTGAATGTCAACAGAGAGCTCAAAACTCTGACGTCTTGTTGGAGCTCTTTGCACTGATTAAATTCTTCTCTCTAGCCTTGAATTGGCAGCTGATTCTCTTTAATTTTCATGCAGCAATCAGTGTACAATGAGTATTTCTTTGACAGTTGCCCTTGGGAAAAACTGGGCTGGGACTTGTTATTTAAGGAACTCCAAGGTCTTCATTTAGTTCCAAGAATGTCAACATTATCAGCCCCCTATTTCAGTATTTACCCTTCCCTGGCTGGGAGTGGACCTTGGTGAATAATGGAAAGTAGAGATAAACAAATCCATTTCAGACTTAAGGAGAATGAATTTTAATTATCTGATTCTAATAAGTTGAAATCTCTTCTTCAGGATGAAGATAAGGTGTGAGAAATAGTAGTGGGGTGTGTGTGTGTGTGTGTGTGTGTGTGTGTGTGTGTGTGTGTGTGTGTGTATGTTTCCTCCCTGGAGATAACTTTGTCAGAGCCCCACTGTTCTCAATGAAATAAGCATTGACCATCTTAGTGTTGGCTTCTAGGAAGAGCTGATTGTGTCCAAACCCATATCATCCTTGTCTTCTCTCTCAATGGGCAAGTCACAGGTCACCCTCACCAATATTCACATTGTAGCTGAATATTGTCCTTGTGGTAAGGGGATTTTTCTTTAATTGTTCATATGATTTGTCTATTTCTCTATACTTTTGGTAGCAATAGTTATTTCCAGTCACGTTTTCAAGTTGCAAAATATCTTATGGAATGGCTGTGGAAGTCTGTTAACTGACCCAGGTCCATTTTGTCTACTGTGCCATATGCCAATTATTGAAATGAAGTGTTTTGTAACAGAGAGGTTATTAGCAAGGCGGCCAGATGTGAGAAAGAGGGAGTTCCAAATCTCAAATCTACCTCCCCAAGAATAGGTTTTGGGTTACTTATGGAATAAAGAAACGGGGTGGTCTGAGGCATGGGAGAAGGTGATTGGAGGTAGGGAAAAGTGAAATAATTCGTGGTGTACATGTCCATAATGAAACCTTATGGCTTCTCATAGGGCAATATCTAGAAATTGTTCACATTAGTATGCTCTAAGGGCACAGTTTTGGCTGATGTCAAAAGGTTTTCACTGGATACTTGCACAGGCTTGGTGGTTTCAACCACTTTGAGGTAGAAAAAAAGTGGCCCCCAAACTTCTGAAAAACAGCTTAGAGAACTATTACCATTGTGACCCAGACTTCAGAGCTGTTACCTATAGCCAGTCTAATGGGAGTATATTGATTATCTCTGTGACCTCTAAAATTGATGATGAAAGCAAGTCATTAAGGCAAGTAAGGTTGCGGGTTTATTCAGGTTTCTCTTTGGTTTCAAGTCTTTCCTTCATACTGCTTTTGTAAAAGACAATCAAATCGAGAGTGGAAAGACCAAGTAGCAAGGCAAACCAAAATTCTCAGACTTCACTGAGAGGAACCTTGTTTGATGGCAGAACTGTGGACTCACATATGTAAATGGATACTTAATACAAAAATCAAGACTTTGTCTAATGCATGAAAAGGCCTGGTTTACAGAAACATTTGTAATATATCTATAGCCATAACAATGCTTTAATAAAACTGCATTAAAAACACTTAGGCCTAAACAATATAACTCCCTTACAAAGATGTTTCAGTCTTTGACTCTGTGTGCCCATTTGCAGAAAGCACGTGACGTTCATTTCACCATCATAAAGAGCAAAAAGAAAGAGGGGGTTCATTAAAAGATGACCCAGGGGAGCAGTATTTAAGAGCTCTTTGTTTAAAAAGTCAGATACTTCTGCCAGGAAGGGATTACCTTTCCATTCTTTCCATGGCATTTTTGGTATCTTTGGCTGAAGGCAAGGACATGAATAAGCAGGCAAATAACTAATTTGGAATCATATTCTCATGTATCTCAAATGCGCAAGAAACTCTTTCAAAAAAAAAAAAAAGCTGGAGAAAATAACTCAGAGATAAAGCACTTGCCTACCACACATAAGGCCCTGGGTTTTATCCAGAGCACGACAGAAAATGAAATAATAAAATTAAATTTAAAAATCAAGCCTATCTCTGGCTTCTAGAATGACTATATATTTTCTGTGTACTTGACATAAATGTGAGCCATACATAACTAGTTGAACATAGACAGGCTTTGGAATCGAAGCCCTGAGATGATAGGAAAAGGCTCAGAGACCCAGGAGCCCAGATGGTCTAGGGGAGAAGCCAAAAGTCTGGCAGGTTGGCTGGGAGCATCAGGGGCCCTGGTCCCTGTTCTAAGCCAAGAGGAAGACAAAACCTTGTTCAGCTTCAGCTGACATGTCTAATGCTTTGGAAAATTAGTGGTAACAACATCTATTATGGATTGGAAGAGGGGTGAGAGATTAAAGATAGGAGGCCAGCTGGGACCTGCAGTCCCTGTCATCCAGGAGTGGCAGTGGAAGCTAGAGCTGCAGCAGCAGTGGAGGGAAGGGAAAGTGGATTCAAGACTTGTTTCAGAGGAAATACTGAGAGAATTAGGTGACTCATGTGAAGTGGAAGATGAGAAACAGGAAGGAGCCTGGAATACACAAGTGCAAACTTTTGGTTCAAGATCTACAACAGGAAAAAATATATTTATATAAAATACAAGAAAAATAAGAATCCTTCTCTTAATAAGTGCACAGCATTCTATTTTCTCTCCTGTTTTATTTATTGCAAACAATACATTGCTAGTTCAGACCCACTAAACTGATTTCCCAACTCATTAGTGGTATTTGAAAGTGCAGGTGCATAATGGGCACCAGCTGGAGTCAGTGTTTGAGGGCTGTGTGGTGGCAACAGGACTCCCCCAGGACCCCTGAAGGAGACAGAGGAGTGTCCAGCGTGAAGGTGGAGCCTGCCAAAGCTCTTCAGTGCTGCTTCCAGCAGAGAGATGGGGAGTGAACTATGGTCTGTGTCAGGCTTCCTTCGAAGGTTTCCTTGGAGTAAAGAGTCTCTATCTTAAAGAAAAAAAAGAAAGAAAATGAAGGAAGGAAGGAGGAAAACAGAGAGATAGAAGAAAAGAAGAAAAGGCGAAAGGAAGAAGGAAGAAAGACTTGAAAAATGCTAGCTTAGACCAAGGAGGCAGGATTCCCAGTGATCTCAGCCACTGGACTTGGTAGCTCCAAGCACAAACCTTCACTCTTACTGGGCAGACCTGTGGTCACCAGAGGACTGGGGTGGGTGAAACTGCGTTGTAATTCTTCTTCTCTCTCCTACTGCTTTGCCCCACATGTAGACATCATCACAGAAAGCATCTGGCTGCACAATTTAACTCATGTCCCAGCTCTCTGGCTAAAAAAACAAGGAGGCTCAGAGGACCTAAAGTTATGAGGGAGATAGTGGGGAAGGAAGAGCTCAGGAACCTGACCCACAGAGTTTTAGAACAATCCCTGAGTTTGTCATAACTTGTGAGTTCATGGATCTGACCCTAAGCAGCATACGGAAGCCTTGTATAACCAACAAGACAGACCATAGTTCAGGTCCTAGACCAGCCACTGTGTGGTACTCAGACAGCACCAATCTAAATGGCACAGCAAAGGTTTTGAAAACTGAACTGGTGTTGGAACCACAGGCTGTGGAAGGCAAGTCAAACTTGTGGCTTAAACTGAACCAGGTTAGCCAGGCGCAGTGGCACACGCCTGTAATCCCAAGCAGCTCAGGAGGATCACAAGTTCGAGACCAGAGCCAGTCTGCGTAATTTAACAAGACCTTGTCTCAAAAAAAAAAAAAAGAAAAAAAG